>JAUKPQ010072454.1:0-22137 GCA_032273045.1 Chloridella minuta | reverse complement strand
AGCCTCCTTGTATTAGTCAATTTGATCGACTTGATTTATTCAATCAAGCATATATGAGGGCATATTGACTGTCAATTCCATACAAGTGCGGATAAGTTTTTTTGTCCATATCAATCAATTGCTGTGACTCTGTCATCAACTAATTGGGTTGAATGTTTTGATCCTTAATAATTTTTGTGTACTTGGCATACTCACGAGCAACAAATTTTGCAAACTCTGCAGGGGTACTGCCAACAGGCTCGGCGCCTTCACGTGCAAAACGCTCACGGATTTCTGGCGACTTTAGGGCCTTACTTGTATCAAGATAAAGCTTTTCAACAATCGCATTTGGAGTGCTTGAAGGAACAAAGAGTCCAAACCAAGAATTAATTTCATAGCCAGCCAATCCTGATTCCATAAGTGTGGGTAGTTCAGGGGCTGCACTAGACCTGGTGGAAGATGTCACAGCCAATGCTTTTAAGCGACCTGACTTAACTTGTGGCATCACAGATACGATGGGTGCAAACATCACCTGAATTTCACCAGCCATCAATCCATTCACTGCTGGACCTGCTCCCTTATATGGTACGTGCGTCATTTTGATGCCAGTGGAGACTTTAAACATCTCGCCAGCTAGATGGCTTGGCGCACCGTTGCCGGAAGAACCGAAGTTGAGATACTCAGGTTTAGCCTTAGCAAGATCAATTAATTCTTTAACCGTTTTTGCAGGAACGTTTGGGTTAATCACCAATAGATTAGGAACTTCAGCGACTAGGGTCACTGGCTTTAAATCTTTCATGGTGTCGTAAGGTAATTTTTGCATTAACTGTGGCGCAATGACAATGCTCGTAGATTGACCCATCAAAACTGTGTAGCCATCTCCAGGAGCTTTCGCAACCATGTCTGCTGCAATTGTGCCGGAGGCACCTGCTTTGTTATCGATAACGATAGTTTGTCCGGTAATTTCGGTTAGCTTTGTGCCGATGGCACGAGCTAAAAAATCTGCACCTCCACCAGGAGATGCGGGCACAATCATCTTAATTGTTCTTGAAGGGTAATCATCGGCTATGACATGATTACTGCAACATAAAAGTGCTAGCGCAATCAAGCGCAATGTAATACCTTTAGTCTTAAGATTCATTGTTGTCTCCCGAGTATTTTTTTATTTAAATATACATTAAAAAAAGTAACTCGATATGACTGAAAGTCGATTTGTCAGACTTTCATGAAACCTCTGGCCCCTATATTTGGTAAGTATCAGACTCGTTTGACATGGCCTGCTCCACGATTTTCTTGGTAAGCGTTGGCGAGAAGAGTTCAATAAACGTGTAGACAAATGAGCGCAAGTAGGCCCCTTGTTTAACACCAAGATGTGTGACGTTATTGCCAAACAAGTGACCCGCAGGAATCACTTTGAGGTTACGATCTCGATCTGCATCGTAAGCATGGCCAGCAACAATACCGATACCCATTCCGGTTTCTACATAAGTTTTAATCACATCGGCATCGATGGCTTCCAAAATAATATCTGGGGCAATATTTCTTTGTGCAAAGGCTGCATCAATCTTGCTACGACCTGCAAAGGCTTTGTCATAAGTGATGATGGGATATTTGGCGATCTCTTCAAGTGTCAGGGTTGCTTGGTTCAGAAGCGGGTGACTTAGTGGCACCATGAGGACATGCTGCCATTGGTAGCCTGGGAGAGCCAGGACACCGGGAGTATTAGCAATCCCTTCGGTTGCAATCGCAATATCGGCGCGATCATGAGTCAGTAGCTCAGCAATTTGACCTGGACTGCCTTGCTGAATGCTCACCTTTACTTTGGGGAAGCGCTTGGTAAATTCAGTAAGTACCTTAGGGAGTGCGTAACGTGCTTGCGTATGGGTAGTTGCGATCACAAAACTGCCTTGGTCCTGACTGGCAAAATCTTTGCCTACTCTTTTCAGTGTTTCGACTTCATCCAAGATGTGCTCAATCGAGATTAAGATCCGTTTACCCGGTTCAGTCAGTGAGCGAATGCGTTTGCCATGGCGACGAAAGATCTCCACGCCCAATTCATCTTCTAATTCAATAATCGCCTTCGATACACCTGGTTGAGAGGTGAAGAGGGCTTTCGCTGCGGTGGTTAAGTTGAAGTTTTGTCTAACGGCTTCGCGGACAAAGCGGAATTGATGAAGGTTCATAAGGGGATGTCCAGGATTGACTGCCCTTAATATACCTTATTTGATATATCAATCTTATTCTATATGTGCTTATTGCTATGTAATGCTATAGGGCGGCTTACTTCTTGATGGCTGCTAAGGCGCCTTTTAAGCCAGAGGTGCCAAAGATAGTGACACCATCTAATTTGTAAGGATTGTTGCCGCTTTGTAAGAGGTTAAGCTCAAACTCAAGAGCCGAGCTAATACCCATCAAGTCCTTATCGGAGATTGGGATTGCTGTTTGAACACCGTTACTCATTGCTTCCCAAGGTTTCATCAGACCAGGAGCAACTGCTTGATTGTTAAAGGCCAACTGTAGGCGAGTATCACGATTTAAGTAGTCTGCAAGTTGATTTAAGTTGAGATTGCCAGACAAAGGTTTGGCGTAAACCGTTAGCCGAAAATCTTTATCTTTATTCTGTTTTGTAAGACCAAGGGTGATGCTGAAATTATTGGAGACTTGTTTCTCAGTAACCAAAATAATGAGTAGACCATCATCAAGCGCTTGCATTCTCCAAGGGTAAGTAATGATGCGTGTACCGTTATCTAAATTGAGTAACTTTGCACTGCTCAAGCTAATGAGTGAGACAGAGGTTCCCTTGGCTTGTAACATTTGATCAACGAAGCGACGATCTACACCCATCTGGTCAAAATAGCTTCCTAGGCTATTGACAGCAGTTTTCATCTCATTTTCATTTACCGTTTTAGTATTAGAGCGCAGAGCATAAATGCCAATCTTGTCGTTGGGATCAATACGACGATTAACCCCGCCAGCAAAGGCTAAGACGCATGCTGAGTAGCACTGACCATCGATTTCGTTCAACATCTTTTTATTGAGCTGAGTACGGCCAACGCGAGTGTTGAAGGATTTCTGGCGTAGTACTTGTCCAAGTCGAATACCGCTATTGAGATCTCCATCAGTGGAGTTCAGCAAGACTGCTGTACCAGCAGGAATGCTGGCAGTACTTTGGATAAATTTATCGACATTGGCTTTATTAATTGGCGCATCAAATAAAACCATCAACTCGCATTTTTCACGTTCGCAAACACTTGCCAATGAAAAATTCGCTTTTGCGTCAGCTGTGCTTTGAGATTGCGCTGCTGCAATCGGTGGTGAAATAGTAGCAGGGGCAGGAGAGACAGTTGGTACTACTCTATTTTGTTCAACAGGCGCCACAGTTGTGCTTGTTTTACTAGGCTCTACTTTTTTATCGGCAGGTTTGCTGCCAAATATTTTTTGCCAAAACGAAGGCTCTTCATCGCCACTACTTTTGCTGCTAGCGCTGACTGGGGTCTGAATGGTTTCTTTCAGAGGTTCAGGGGCGCCGCTTTGCTCTACTATGAAATCAGGCTGCTTGGATGAAGCCCCGCCAAAAATTCGTTTCCAGAAGGGCTCTGTGTTGCTAGGCTCATTTGCTGGTGGTGTAGGGGGTACAGCTTTGCTTGCATCGGCAGAAGGAGGGCTAGCAGGTCCTAGGCTAGGCAACGGCGTGTTACTTTGGGCTCCCTCTTCCAGAAAAGGAGAGATGGAAGAGGCGCGGCTAAACAGATCCTGCCAAAAGGGTGCTGAACTTGCTGCATTGGCCTCACTAGCGCCATTCACTTGGTTTGGCGTAGCTTCAGCTTTTGGGCTGCTTACTTCAGTCTTCTCAGATAAAGGGGGCGCAGAGCCTGAGCTCACTTGCCCAGTACTTGGAGCGGCAGGGGTTTGAGTTTTTGCTTCTTTGCTAGCCTTTTTGGGCGGAGAACTCTTTGTTTTTTTGGGAGCTTCTTTAGAGGGCTTTACTTTGTTCGATTTTTGCTCATTGGGCTGGCTTTCGCTTGCCTTAGGTGTGCTGCCAAAAACCTTGTCCCAGGCAGACGGTGCTGGATTATCAGCGGCAAGCAGAGGTCCTGAAACGGCACCCCAAAAGGCAATTCCTACGAAAAAAAGCACAAAACGGGGGCGAAAAGGCAAACAAAGGCCCTGAAAGGTCATTCTGGAAATTATAGATGAAATGATAAAAATGATACTTTGGAGCTCACACTCAGCAAGATCATTTTTTGGCAGGCTTACTCCTGCAAAGGTTGAGCACTTTTTGTTCAAGAATCTCTAAAGAATAGGGTTTATGGAGGACTTCTAGTGCTTTTGGTAGTCCTCCCCTCTGTTCAATGTCTGCAGGGCTTAGAGCGGTGCTAACGATGATTTGAGTGGGGGCAAATTCACTACCAATCAGGGAATTAATCATTCGAAAACCATCCATGCCTGGCATATTGAGGTCGGCGATGACAAGGTCAGGTAAAAATTGTCCGATTAATACCAAGCCTGCAAAGCCATCTTTGGCGCTCCGCACCTCAATCTTTTCCACTAGATCGGATAAAGAGAGTTCAATCAGGCGCAGCAAGTCTTGGTCATCCTCAACCACCACCACCTTAAAGGCGCCTTCGTCACTTGCCTGACTTACAGATGTGCGTGCTTGCCTAGCACGCTCAGCTAGTAAGCCATCGACGGATTTGCGCAGAATACGTCTGTGCCCCCCAGACGTTTTCCAGGCCAGTAGAACGCCACTTTCAACCCATAATTGAGCTGTACGCAGGGAAATACCCAGTAATTCAGCAGCTTCTCTGGTGGATACGTAGGCGTCTTCAGAGTTCATGCGTTAACAATAGCAAAAAATGCTCTCTTGTGTGTAAAGTAAATGAATAGGTTGATTTGGAATGCGAAAATTTTATACCATTATAGATTTTATAACTTTTTTCTAGAGAGCTCTTGGGATAGTTGAATCGCTAGCAATTAGACTAAAGGATAATTTTGATTAAACGCTGGTACCAATCTTCTTTACGACATCAAATTTTGATTTGGTTGCTCGTTATTAATTTTTTAGTGCTGCTATTAATGGCGTTTGTTACCTTACAGGTTGCACTTAAATCAGTTGAAAAAAATATTTATGAACAGCTAGAGCGTGAACACGTCATTGAAGCCGAGGTGATTGAATCATCTCTTAACCGGATGGTAGGCGAGATTCAGGCGCTAGGCGCTGCACCAATATTAATTAATACACTCAATTCCTCAGATAGAGCGGAGCAATTATTAGGACCTGTATTAAAACTCAATCCTCTCATTCAGGATGATCGCAATGATTTTTATTTGCTCGATGTTAATTTAAAGCAAATCTACACCATTGGCTCGAGCGCAAATTGGTTGCCAGAATCTAATGACCTAGCAAAAAAAGCCTTGTCTCAACTCAAAACGCAAGCAGCAATTTACAAAACAGGTTCAAGTTACATTCTTCAGATTGCTCAACCCGTCAATACACGCGGTGTATTTGTGCTTAGTCAATCTATTAATCAGCTCATGGGCCGTTTCTTCCAGGGGCGCCAAGATATTGCTGCTTGGATTTTGGAGGATCAATCGGGTCAAGTGCTATCTAATTTGCACGATAGTACAAATGCAGGACAAAACATTGCAAAAGAATTGTATGCCCGTAATGATCGGCAAGGAGCACCGGAAGTTTTACCTAAAAATTTTGATCGGGGAGAAGCTTGGAGAACTATTAAGGGACCGCTGCGTCTGATTCAGCCGCTAGCCGATTTACATTTGCAATTATCTTTAAATGAGCGCACTAATTGGACCAAAATTGTTACTATTGAGTTGCTCATACCATTTCTATTGGCTTTGGTATTGATTTTAATTATTGCGTTCGTGTTTATTGCTTACGCTGGGCGAACACTGGCAACACCATTAGAAGAGTTGGCAAACTACGCTCTCAGCATTAAAGGTTCTGGTTTTTCTAGTGAACTTAATCAAGAGAAGTTGACTGCATTGGTTAGTCGCCAAGATGAGGTGGGGCGCTTGAGTAACCAGTTCTCGCTCATGCTCACGCGTTTACGTCAGGGTTATATGGGTCTGGAGGACCAGGTGGCTCGGCGAAATGCCCAACTTGAGGCGATTTTTGCTTTATCTCCCGATGGCTTTGTGGAACTAGATGCCCAAGGACGGGTGGGATTTGTTAATCCTGCATTTGAGATTTTGACTAGCCTTTCTGCGGCTGAGGTGATTGGTGGGTCAGCAACTAAATTGGTAGAAAAATTACATGGCCTGACGCGAGGTATGGAGCCCATGCAAATTCAGGAGATGTTGAGTGCATCCGAACAACTCCATTGCTTAGATCTAGAAATTCCCTTTAGACGTACCTTGGCCATCATTACTAAATCTAATCAGTCTGGCGGCCACATCATTTATTTACACGACATCACTCAAGAAGCTGAGTTAGAAGAAATGCGTAGCGCATTTATGGCAACGGCTGCTCATGAACTGCGTACCCCGATTAGTAATATTTTGGGTTATGCAGAGTTACTGATGCGACGCTTAAAGAGTGTTACCAAGCCAAGTGAAGCAACGATACAAGAGATGGCAGCAGTTATTGAACGTCAGTCAAAAAATATGGCTGAGTTAGTCAATGACTTGCTTGATCTTGCCCGTATTGAAAATCAAATGGCTAAAGGCCTACATCTTCAAGAAACTTCTCTGGCAACGTACCTGCGGCCAGTAGTGGCGCAGTTTCAGATGCATGGCGATGCGCGTGATGTTGTTACCTATATTGATGACCATTTACCTGATGTGCGCCTTCATCCCGATAGTTTTAAGCGTTTGATTGTGAACTTATTGAGTAACGCCTTTAAGTACTCATCTAGTGGCAGTCCTGTGATTGTGAAAACATTTACACAGAAAAAAAAGGATCAGCTATATGTTGGTATTGCTATCCAAGATTATGGCGACGGCATGTCACCCGAAGATTTGGAGCATGCGTTTGAGCGTTTTTATCGCAGTAGCTCGCAAGAGGCGATTACGGGAACTGGTCTTGGCTTGTCTATCGCCAAAGAAATTATGCTTGCACACGCAGGTGAAATTGAAATTCAAAGCGCATTAGGTGAAGGCACTACCGTCACCTTGCTGTTTCCTGCGATGCGTAAATGGGGTAATTCAGAAAAAAGTTAGCTCTTATTAGATTGAAGGATTAGGGCGCTCATGCAAAGACTTGGCAAGATTAATTAAGCAATGCTTGCCGCGTGCATCTGTTTCTTTAAAGCACTTTAATAAGAATGCCTCGATTGGTTCTAGTGTGACACCTTTAGATCTGCGATCTGGACCCGCGTAAGCAGCTTCTTCGCTTGGAGTCGAGCGATTAGTGACAAAAGACATGTCTAGGCCCAACCACTCCACCAGGACTTGCAACCTCTCGATTTCTGGAAGGGAGAGGCTGCGCATCCAGCGCCGGGCAGTTTCTTGTGAGATGGCCGATACATCCTTGGCCCGCAAATTAAAGTCCCGGCTTACAACCGAGGCACTGGGCATACGTCCGTAATAGTCGATTAAGCGCCGAGAAAGTTCTTTGGAAAAAGCCTGCTTCATATATAGCCTTAATAATGACCCAAAAATAGATACGCTTATGGGGTTTTAGATAGTAAAAACCCAAATAAAAGTTACATAAATAACAAAATTTATAACTACTAGGAACGCTAATTTACTGCTAAAAATATTAAATTGCACGATAAAGGTGTAATTTACGCCTCATAAACCCTTGATAGTTGGTGATTTGCGACATCAATCTAGCAAAAACCACAGTTAAGTTCGAATAATTGGCGTGGAATTTGTACTTCTGATGTGTAAATTCCACAAAAATGGCGCTAATTACAAGAAAAAATACCCCAAAAAGACGCATTTATCAAAGCAAAAATGCCGCTTAAAAGTGTGTATTGAGCGATAAAATTAATCAAAATTTGATGGAAAAAATGATTAATTAAAATGTGCAAAATTAATGCTTAATAATTCTGTTTTTTATGGGTCGAAAGATATAATTAATAATCTCAAAAATAGATTATTAATTATTTAATAAATTAATCTAAAAATATAATAAAAATATATCAAAAAAGACCCATTTTAGGTCTATATTACCCCCCCCAGAAACCCATGATTTATAAGCTTTTCTAGGCGAATTGCCGATATTTTCAGCATGATAATCCGTAAAAATGAAACAAGTGATAATTTTGGCTTATCACTTTTACCATTTATTACACGATCATCGTGGGGGTATTTAGAGGGTATTTAAATATATCCCCATTGGGCTTGGTAAAGATATTGCTATTGCCCATTATTCTAATTTGGTGATAATTCGCCCAAATTTTTCGTAATGAGCAATAAACGCAAGACCCCCTCCAAGCGGTCTGTGCAGGTACGCGTACCTGAGGCTCAAAACCCACGCCTGGCCAAACTGGCCAAGGTGGCGAAAGTCGTCGTCAATTCCTTCGATGTCAAAACCTTCCAATGGATTGCAGCGGTCGTTTTTGGGCTTGCTTTGGAGGCCGAGCGAGCTCAGGCAGCTCAGGCTGAAGCCCAGCTTCGTTTCAATGCCGAATCAGAATCTGGTGATGAGCAACATTTGGCCGATCAAGTTCTTGCTGAAGGTGGTGAGGAAGGTGAAGCGGGAGAACAGGTAACACGCACAATCCACTTGGGCCCGCATTCGGAGATGTTGTTGGCGCAAGTTGTCACGGCGCCGTTAGACGATTCCCTCGACACACTGTCGCAACTAAAGCGATTCTTTGCAGATTGGTTCTCAAAGCATCCTACGCCAAAAGTAACGGATGAAGATATTGCCGCCGGTGTTGATCCAGCACTCACACGTGATCAAGCGATAACCCAAGCGATCGAGCGTGCAGCCATCGAGTTCAATTTAACGCCTGGCTCACTGGGCACTACTACGATGACCGAGTTGCGTGAGTTGTACCCGCAACAAGCAGGTGGTAGTGCGCAACTAGTTGATTTCAATTTACCGTTGCAGTTTGCTAATGAAGCTGGTGATTCGGATCTCACACGCTTTGCAGAAAATGCACCCAATCTAGGTGAGATGGGTGATGGCTCTGCTAGCGGTTTTGATCCCACTTATCTTTCAGGTTTGCTTGGCGGCTTAGCTGGGGTTGGCGGCGGCGGCAGTGGCGCAGCAGGAGCAGTTGCTCTAGCTGGTGGCGCTGGGGTAGCTGCAGGTGGTGGTGTGGTTGCAGGTGGCGGTGTGGTTGCTGCAACAACTAGCACTGCAATTGCGGGCGCTGCAATTGACGGATTGATTCAAGGCGCTACAGTCAACTTGCAGGTCAGGATTAATGGTAACTGGGTTACAGAGCTACAGACCGTTACCGATGCAATGGGTGCTTACTCATTCGATTTAACCACTGCAGCTAAAACCTATGCAGCGCAAGTGGCCGCAATCAATGCTGCTAAGGCAAGTGATATTCGTGTGGTCATTGAGGCTGGCGGTTTTGACCAAAATACAGGTCAACAAGTTGGTCAATTGGTTGCTGGTGCAACCATCCAAACATTGGCAGAAAATGAAACAGCCGTCGCTGCCGCGGTGACTCCGTTAACGATGGTGATTGCCTCATCATCGAATCTTTCTGAAGATCAACTCAAAGCCCAATTTGGTATTACAGGAGTCTCTGATTTAGGCACCTTCAATCCGATTACAGCAATGAGCTCTAGCAATGCTGGCTTGGTGCAGTTAGGACAATCTGTCTTTACGATTCAGCAAACCCTATACACCTTGATTCAAAGTGCAGCAGCCGTGCATGCTGGTGGAGGCACAGTTGACTCCAATGCTCTGACCGGCGCCTTAGAGTCAGTCGTTGATGCCATCAATGCAAATATTGAGAGTGGGGCTAGCACCATCACCGTGAATGAAATTACAGCTACGGTGATTGCAGACTCATTAGGTTTGGCTGTTGCTGATGTCAAAGTCACTACCATTGCGGATGCCATCATTGCAACGAATGATGCAGTGAGTTCTTACTATGCGCGCTTGGCAGGTGCATACCAAACCTTAGCGCAAGATGCTACTGATGCTACTGCGCAAAGCTTAGTGGCCAGTGCTAAGGCTGCGGCAGGTGTATCGCAAACCGATTTGATTCAAGCAGTAGACGATTACTTAACGGGTGTAGAAGCTACTATCGATGTCGATGCTCTTGCAAATGGCATTGCCGTACAAGCAGATAGCATGCAGCAGTTGCTGGCACTGAAAGGCGCAACTGTTGCTGCAGCTACCAGCTTATTCGTACCGGTGTACCTGGTTTCTCAAGTGATTGATCAATCCAATGGTGGTCTAAACGATGGATTGGCTAAAGGGATTCTGGCAAAAGATGCTACTGGTGCTGTCATTGCTAATGGCAACAGCATCAAACTGACAGACATTGCAAGTGAGATTAGTCAAGTCTCCTTAGCAGAGTTGATCAAGCTCAATGTTGAAACAGTAAACGTTCTAGGTACCAATACCAAAATTGAAATTGCTTTATTGGGCAATGGGATCAATCAATTAGCGTCAGTAAATCTTGGCGCATTAGATGATGGCAACACCTTGTTTGATGCTAGCAAAGTATCAGTCACACTCAAGGTAGCTGATCAAGCGCAATTTAATCAAATTGCAGCAAATATTGCCGTACTGCAATCGGATGGTATTTATGGATTTAAAGCAGTTACTGGCAGCCTCACCATTGACGCTGCAACTGCTTTAGATTGGATTGCCGATGGCGTGTATTTCAGTAGTGGTTCTTTTGTTGCCAATGCAGCAACCGCTCTTGACTATGACCAAGCTAAAGCATTAGCGGGTGCTGGTGTTTCTTTAGCCGCTGGCACAGTGATTGATGCTTCCTCTGCCAGCTTGAGTGTGCAAGATGCTTTATCCATCATCAACAGTGGTGCAACCTTTACGGCTGACAACACCCTAGCGCCAACCTTGACAGTGGCACTGCAAACTTCTGATCTGCAGGGTGGTGCAGCGACTATCGAGGCAAATTTACTCAAGCTCGCTAATGCTGGGGTTGGTTTTGTATTCCCAACTACAGGAACGTTGACCGGAAACGGCGTGGCATTTGCCAATGGTAAGTTGACCCTGTCAAACCTCAGCATGAGTCTGAGTGATGTGCAGCATTTACAAAATGCGGCAGTTGCGGGTGGCATCAGTTTCTCTAATTCGACTGTTGCAATTACTAGAGCTGATTTAGATGCTTTGCTTGCTGGCGCAACTTGGGGTAAGCAGTCAGCAGCCATGGGTCTCAAGTCCTACACAATGGAGAGTGGCAGTTTGATTACTGCTGCCCAAGCAAATGCACTCATCAATCTCGACTCTAGTATCAACATCAGCGGTGCACAGTTAACTGACACGGGTATGTCTGCCACTCAGGCTGGCTATTTTGCTTCTCGTGGCTTAACGCCGCCAGCGGATATTTCGTTTGACTTGGGTTATGCACAGACAGTGGTCTTTACTGATGGCGGATCATTTAAGACGCCAATCACAGTCACCTACGCCTATGATCCAACCTTACCTATCTTGTCAGCCGATGACTTGTTGACTATGGTCAACAAGGGTGTGAGCTTTACCAAATACTTAGCTAACGGTAGTACACCAGCTTCTCCTTACACATTAAGCGCATCCGACACAGCATTTACCTCTGGCAATGATGCTGCGAATAAATTAATTACCTTAATCAAATCTGGCTTAACGCTATCTGCTGGGAATGATTTTGCGGGGCTATCAAACAGTAGTTTGAGCTTAGCTAATGCGAAGTTATTGCTTACCAGTTCTGGTAATACCATTTTTGCCAATGACCACAGCAACATACTTCAGCTTTCAAGCGCAGATTTAAGCGGCACGCAATTTACAGGAACAACCGTCCCTGCATTAAGAGCCTTGGCTGCCCAACACGTCGATATCATCAGACCAATTTCTGGTTTGGTGACGCAAGCACAGGTGGATGCAATTGTTGGTGCAACTGGACCAAGCATTAGCTTTAGTTCAAATACGATTTTGCAATTGACAAGTGCCGCAGCAGTTGATGCAGCTATTGACGATGCAGTTAATTTTGGTGCGCTTGGGATTACAAAAGCAAATATCGGCGTTAGTGGTCTGAGTTTTACTGAAGCTCAAGGATTAATTTCTAAAGGCATTAGCTCGGTCAATGCTGGCCTCACATTGCAGATCTCTGCCAGCGATAATCTTGAGAATGTATCTATCGGTACATTACGTGCCATCTCAGCGATGGGTATCACTACCGTTTCTTCTGCTGGTGGTGCTATTGCCTATGACGATGTCAATGCACTGCTTACTGCGAACCCATCGATTAAATTTGCACCCAATACCACTGTAGATTTAGCTGGCGAAACAGTTTCTGTATCGATGATTGCCAACTTGAGTGGCATGGGTTTACAGCTTAGCCTGCCACCAGGTACAACAATTACTGCCTCTAGCTTGAGTTTGAGTGATGCCTATTCCATGGCACTCAAAGGCTTAAGCTTTGGTTCAGGTACATCCGCACCGATTCAGATTAATGCAGCGCTAACAGACGGTTCTGCAGGTGTGGTGAGTTTGAGTCAAGCACAAAAAGTGTTGACAGCAGTAGCCAATGCCAGTGGTAGTGCACAGTTTGTCAATGGCACACTCAAGGTCACGGGCGCGGATTTACAGACGATTGCCAATACTGGTTCTGGAAGCGCTCTGGCTAATGCAGGATTTGGTGCATTACAAGTAAACGGTAATCTCACAGTTTCACAAGCCTCTGCAGTGATTGGCAATGGCTTATCGTTTAGTGCGGGTACAACGATTGTTGACCGCTTCATTGATGTTAATCCTGCAAATACATTAAATGCATTCTCATTAATCTCTGAAGGTGCAAGATTCTCAGGAACCATGGCCAGTGTTTCATCGACTGCCGTGCTCAGTAATTTACTCAATGTCAATGCCAGCGGCAGTGTGAATCTTGATGTCCTCAAAGCAGCTGGCATCACATCCATTTCTTTAAGCGGTAGCGCTGCTAATGTTTCCCAGTCCTTAGCAAAAGCGATTAATGCTAATGGTGGTATCACCTTAGTGGGTGGAACAATTCTGGCTTCTGATGGTTTGACCGCTGCAGATAGCGTGGTCTATGCAAAACTTGGGCTGGCTATTCCTGAAGGCACACCACTCACAGTTACTGGCAACACTATCAGCTACACCGACATCATGGCGCTGGCAAATAAGGGTGTCAAAGTAGCAGTTGATCATTCACCAGGAGTCGGTAGTCAAATTGCAGTGAACCTTGGCGCAAACGATAAATTAACGATTGCTCAAGTACAAAAAATTCTTGCGAGTGCAAGTACCAGTGATGCATTCCACTTCAGTGGTCCAGGCGGTGGTGATGCCACACTCAGTTTGTCAGCAGGCAATAGTGATTTAGGTAGCTTATTTGCTGCAGGCGTTAATCTCACTAGTGTTGCTAATGCTGGCTTTGCGCTACTCAAGTCAGCAACAGGATCTTTATCTCTGACCTTGCGTCAAGAGGTGGCGCTAGTCAACGCAGGCATCCATTTTGCTCCTGGCGATACAGTACAAATTCAGTTGCAAACTGGCGCAAGCACTGGCAATACTTTGGCTGATGTTGTTACGGCAGCGCAAAATAATGCTCTAGCCGCTAATATTTTTGTTAAAGCACCAGGCGCTACGCTAACCATTAGCGCTACTCAAGCGGATGCCTTGATGAATGCACGTGTTGCGTTCGTCAATACGGATTTAGTCACTCTCAAGTTAGATACAGGCAATAGCAATGCTTCTGTACTAGATTCTCTTTCACAATTACAAACCTATGCACTCAGTGGTGTAGATCGCATCGCCGCAAGTGCAGGCTCCTTATCAGTGAGCTTTGCAGAAGCACAAAACGTGAGCAGGGCGCTCATGAAATTTGCTAGTTCTGATACGGTTACCGTTCAACTCTCATCGGCTGGTATTTATGATTTAGGCCTCCGAGACAGTGTGATTCAGAGTTCTGCCACGATGTTGTCGAACATTGGTGTTACTCAGCTGCAATCTACTAGCGGTAGCTTGAATCTCACTGCAGCCCAGATTGCGAGCTTCA
The DNA here is from genome assembly GCA_032273045.1 of Chloridella minuta. Lineage (NCBI taxonomy): Eukaryota > Xanthophyceae > Mischococcales > Pleurochloridaceae > Chloridella > Chloridella minuta. Next base: position 8,044 of record JAUKPQ010072454.1, on the reverse strand, counting down.
CTGGTATTGGCGTGAATGGGGCTAGTGCCACCGGACTTAAATTTTTATCCACTGATGCTAATGGCGATGATGTTTCGATTACTGCTAGGGTGGGTGCCAGTGCAAGTGATATTGCTTATGTGATCGATAACGCAGTGAGCTTGCGAAATGCAGGTATCGAGCAAATTGCTTCCAGCGATGGAACCCTTAACTTAACCACCAGCCAGATTTCTGCGCTGGTACAAAACGCAGGCATGTCTTTAACGATTGCCGATGGTACTGCTGTCACCATTCAAATTAACAACAATGCTGACCTCAGCTTCTTGGTGAGTCGTGCGGCCGATTTAACCGCCTTAAATGTCAGCAATGTGTATGTTGCCTCAACCGTTACTGCCTTTAGCCTCTCCGAGGCTCAGTCTTTAGTTAATACATCGAATCTACAATTTACTAACGGCATTGTTAATATTACTCAAGCCGATTTGGCTTTACTCAATCAAGTTGATAGTGCGGGGAATTTAACTGCTGCTGCGGTAGCCGCAAGAACTGCAGCCTCTACCCTAGTTGATCATGGCTTTGTACAGTACCTACTGGGTGGTAGTGTTTTTGATGCGGATCAAGCAGCAACATTATTGAGCATCTTAAATCCGGACGATGACACTCGTTTTGAAATTTCTGGTGGCTTGGTTGAAGCAGGCAGCGTATTGGCAAGTGATTTAACTTCGGCTGGCTTTAAATCTGCTGATGGTCTACTACTTGCAGACACCATGAGCTTGGCCAAGTTTCATGCTGATGTTGAGAACCCCTATAACTTCTCAGTAGATCCTGAGACTAATCGTCTTAATGTTTATCTCACCGGCGGTGGCGCTACTCCTGTCAGTTTTATTTTGCCAGCTAGCGAGGATGTAAGTAAGGTTACCTTTACCGGTAACTTGCCGGGATCAATATTAGGTGCAGCCAATATTACGACTCATCAATTTGATCAATTGGCAGCGCTTACTGCAAATAATTTTGTCTTTAGCCCGACCTATCCGATTTCTTTGTACCTCACGTCAAGTGATTTAAGTAGCATCAGTTCAATCAATGGTGCTTTGTATCAATCGGCAGGTATTACGACAGTTGTAGTCGGCAGCAGCGCTGTCAATGTATCTCAAGCATTAGCGCTGTATGACAAAGGCTTTACTTTTGCTAATAGCAAGGTGCTATCAGACTCCAGCATCAGCTACGCAAATTACCAGACATTGATGCGCAGTGATGCTGCGACACCATCACTCAATATTGATTTAGCTGTAGGGACACGATTAACCGATAGCAATTTAAGCGTGAGCGTTCTCAAATCCTTGGTTGCTTCGAGCACACTGAATCTGACGAGCGTAAAAGTATCTGATGCGGTGATTGGCGTGAGTGATGCTTCTGCATTACTACGTAGCGTAGATCTATCCACCACCAAGGTGAGTGGCAGCATGACTGCGACCACAGCCAAGCAGCTAGCTACTGAAATAAAAGGATTTGATGCAAGTGCAAGCCTTATTGGTTCACGGATCAGCTTAAGTGATGCCATTGCGCTTAATGGAAAAATCAGCTTAGGTTCTATGACAATTGGCGGCTCTTCTGGAGCGCCATTTAATAGCACTACTAGTGTTATCAGTCTAGAAAACCTTAGTAGCATCATGTCCAAAAATCCTGGCGTGCATATTGGAAATGCTACTTTGGATATCTCTGCAACACGCGGGGTAATTAAGTACAGCGATATCACCTTAATGCAGTCGGCTAGTGATATCACTAGCCCATTAAGTTTTGGCTCCAGCAACGTAATCTTGCAGCTCGATGCGGGTAATGCTAATTTGGGAACAGTGGCTGCTAATGCAGCTAATCTATATTCCTTAGGCGTGAAGCAGTTGATGGGGGCAAGTGGTTCCTTATCACTGACCCTCACGCAAGCACTGGCAGTCACTGGCATTACGACAAGCTCAGATCCAACGAAGGCCGTTCCGCAATTGACATTTGCGAGCAGTGATAGCGTTACTGTCAATTTAGGTCAATCAGACATTCCTGCTGGTAGCGGTACTGATACGGCAGTGGTCAATTTCAAGAATGAGTTAGAGCTTCTTGCAAAAGCAAACGTAGATACGATCCATGCGACCTCAGGATCTCTCAGTCTAAATCTCTCTGTATTCAGGGAGATTCGTGACAATGGTATGAATTTTGCAGTAGGCGATCAAATTACGATCGTCGATACTGCAAGCAATTTAGCCAGTGTCATTAGTAATGCTGCTAGTTATGCTGCGCAAGGTGCCACCAGCATTCTCGCAACTGATGCAAGCGGCCTCTCGCTGTCATTAAGCACTTTCCAAAATGCAGCTAAGAGTTTGACCTTTGCATCAGGTCAAACGATTGCAGTCAGTTTTGGTGATAACGATCTCTTAAGCTTGCGTAGTAATTACGAGTTACTGAAAACTCAAGGTATGACTAAGGTGGTCGTGGCAACCACCACTTCAAGCCAGCACTATGCAAATGAACTTGCATTAGATGACATTAATGCGATATTGGCTGCTGGCCTGACCATTGCGCCTGCAACAGGAAGTGCAGTAGTTGCTGGTATTAGTGCCGGCAATCTCGCAACGATTGCTACGTGGGCGCCTGATTTAATTTCAGAGGGCATTACTGAGTTTGACTTTGGTAGTAATGCACTCACTGCTGCTCAAGCACGCAATGTCATACAGTACATCAGCGATGCAGCCACCCCAGGTGTCCTTAAGGGCAGTCCAACGGTTATTGCTTTATCCAGCGCTGATCAAGCCTATTTTGCTGCAGAAGGATTTACCGTTGGCAACTTGGCGATTGCAGATAGCTATGCCACCTTAAGTGATGCACTGAATGCTGCCGCAAGTCAAATTCTGGTTCCCCAGTCCTTGGCAAAAATTGAAGTCACTGTTGGTGATAGCGAGAAACTCAGTCTTGCAAGTTTTGATACTTTATCTAGCGCCTCTGGTGGGGCCATAACCTTTAAAACTTTAGCTGGCTCGCCTGTGCTGACGATTAATTCTTCGGACTGGTCAAGCCTAACCTCTTCCGAGGCCAGTGCACTTCTCGCTGCTGGCGTATCGAGTGTGACAGCGAGCAGTGTAAGCGTTGCCCAAGCCAAGTTACTTTTAGGTTCGGGCTTGTCATTTGCAAGTCCTGTCACCTTAACTGATACCAGCGTTTCGTTTGCCAATGCCCAGGACTTATCCGCACTCTCTAATGTAGCCTTCTCGTCGGGTGCTCGCCTATCTGATAGCACAATTAGTCTAGCGAACGCTAAGTTGTTGGTTTCTTACGGTGATGCAGGTTTGATGGGCTCTAGCGTGAAGATTAGTAACGCGAGTGTGACAGCTGCTGATGCGCTAAAGCTGATTTCTGATACTGCTAATAACGCAATCTTTAATCTGAGCACTACAGTGAGTGATAGCAGCGTCAGTGCAAGTAGTGCGCTTGGCCTAGTTGGAAAACTCAATCTCAGTAATGTCAATGTCACTGGTAGTGGCACACTCACAGCAACTGAAGCGAGCTCTTTGGTTAGTGCAGTCAAAGCATTCGGTAGCGGCTTATCGGTAACAGGCGCAATTTCTTCGGCGCAAGCGACAAGTTTGCTGAACAAAATTACGCTGACAGGGGCTAACTTACAAAACGCTGATGGTTCTGCAGTCACGATCAGCGCAAGCAGTGCACTGAGTTTCTTGGGCAAAGTCGGCATGAATGCAGACGATGTCATTTTGGCTAATCCAACGGGTACTCTGTCGCTGAGCTTAAGCAATGCAATTAGCCTCGTTGGTGGAGTAAGTCCGGCAGCAAGTCTGCCAAGCTCTGGCGCGGTGGTGGTGACTGGTAGTCCAACGATTACCCAAGCTAAAGATTTAGTGGCTATTGCAGATGATGATGGATCAACTCTGACATTTAGTAATGGCAGTAGTGGTCAAGGACTTATTAATTCGACTGCCAGTGGTGGCATTAGTAGCATCACGCTCACAGAGTATGAACTCCTCCAGAATGCCAACTTAAAGTTTGCTAGTAGCGATGCAGTAACTTTGCGAGTCGATGCAACACTATTTGATGCAGTGAGTTCAGCAGAACTTGAAGAGATTCTGGCAAATGGCATTGATACGCTTTACGTCAACGGCGCTGCAGAAGTCATTGCGCTTGATAAGGCGCTGGCCTTGGCAGATAGCGGTCTTACTCTGACCGGTGCCGCGCTCTCTACTAACTTCAATAATGCTGAGGTAGTTGGACGACTTGCCGATGCCCACAATGACTACATTAGCTTAACTGGTGCTGGCATCACAGTTAGCAACGTCGTTCTGGCCGATCAAATACGTTTATCTCAAGCGCTTGCTTATGCCGCTGATGTCACTGTGGATGGCAGTAATGCCCTGACTGCTGGTAAGTATTTACTGGCAGCAACCGTAGGTGGCAAAGTCAATGTAATTGCTAATGCTTCCGGTAGCAATGTGATTGAGGCTGCCAAAGTTGCCAACCTTAAAGTAGAAGCAACGGGTCAGTTGCAGTTTGGTAGCGGCATTGCCCTGCAGGTTAGTGCAGATAATCTCAATGACGCTACCTGGCGCTCTACCACTTGGGCAGATGACTACGCCATGGGATTGCGCAAGGTTACCGTTGGTGAATTAAGTATTACAAGTTCGCTAGCCCAATCTTTAATCACTAATAATATTGCTTTTACTGCCGGCGATACTATTACGATCACTGGAGTAGCCCATGATGTTAGTTCTGCTACCTTAAGTACCTATGCTAGCTTGGGCGCCGATGTTTTAAGCTTTAGTGGCGATCTCAATCTTGCGCAGGCAAAGTTAGTTGCCGCAAATGGGTTTACGGTTGCAGGCTCGTATATTACGGTTGATGCAACCTTGGGAGTGTCCCAAGCGGAGTATGCAGGACTCATCAATGCTGGCTTTGATGTTTCTGGCGCAACCTTCACGGGTGATTTAAGTAATGTTGCAGGCGCTAATGCTTTGCTCTTTGCTGCTAATGAAGGGGTTACTAGTGTTAGCTTGGCCGCTGGCCAAACGGTTACGGTAAATGAGTCCACGTACTTAGATTACATTGGTACCCCACCTAGTGGCCCGCTAACGAAGATTAGCAATCTATCGAGTGCGCAGATTATTGTCACTAGCGTTGATAGCGCGAACGTGAATGCCGTTCTAGTAGCAAGTAACGTCAAGAGTATTACGGTAGCTGATACTGCAGCTGATATTTCTGCGGCACTAAATTCGCTCACACTGAATATCGCTAAGATCACTAGCATTACTAATAGTGATGGCAGCGCATTATCTCTGACTGCCACCGAGCTGGCTAATAGTAATGTAGCTAGAGTACTTGCTAAGGTATCGGTCCCACTCACCTATACCGTCAGCGAAGTGAGCGCTGCCAATGCGGCTAGCTTAGTTTCTACTAATAGCAAAGTGGTAGGCGTCAGTATTAGCGACACCGCAGCGAATATTGCAAGCAACTTTAATTCCTTGCAGAGTATTGGTGGTAGCAAACTCACGGATATTACCGTTAGTGATGGTGCCAGAGTCAATCTGACCTACTCTCAGTGGGCCAATAACCCTAAACCGCTCGATGCTCTCCATGATGCTGATGCTGAGATTGGCGTTACTGGCGTTACGGTTGCTAGATTAGCAGAGGTTGTTGCAGATACTGCAGTAGAAGCGATTACTTTGGCTGATACCACTGCCAATATTCAGGCAAGTTTAAGCACTGTTCTGAGTAATGCCACCCATATTACTGCGCTCAGTTTGAGCGGTGGTTCAAGTCTGAATGTTTCTGCAGGCCAGTGGGCAAATGCTGCCAATACTGCTTTCTTCGACAAAGTAACCACCGCGAACCCTAGCTTTAAATTCAACTTAACTGGAGTGTCGGTTGATCAAGCAATTGATCAATACAACTCCAGCATAGATTCACATATTGGTACTGTGGCTATTGCCGATAGCCTTGATCACATTCGCGCCTTAATCGGCTCATCTACTGATTTGGCATCGATCCAAAGTTTGGGCAGTGCTGTTACTGGTATTACTGTTTCTAGTGGAACGGGTGGCACTCCAATTGAGATTAGCAGTAGCGATCTTTCTAGTTATGGTGCTGTACTAGCCAAGATCTCGGGTGGAGGTATTACTTACGATGTCACGGATGTCCTAGCCAATAATGCTAGCGCACTCATTAGCAATAGCACGATTGCGAAGCTAGAGTTGAGCGATAGTGCTGCTAATCTTTCTAGCAGATTTGATGCCTTACAAACTGCATTAGCAAGTCGTGCTGGCGCAGCACCAAGCTTGACGTTCACAGTTTCTGTTACCGATAGTTCACCAGTTGCGCTGAGCGCGTCGCAACTGAGCACAAATAGCGCTCTCATTAATAAGCTGATTGGTACAGATATTACTTATGCCGTGAGTGGCATGAGTGTGAGTGCTGCCTTGGCGGTTCCAACTGGAACTCTAAAAGATCAAATTACGCAATTGACCGTTAGCGATACTGCGGCCAATATTTCTGCTAACTTTACTGCACTGAATAATCTGAACAGTAGCTTAGTTACTGGCATTACGGTTTCAGATGGCAATCCTGTTGCGATTAGCTACTCTCAATATCAGTCTGGTGCTAATGTACTGGCAGATTTAGGCTCAGCAAGCTTTACCGTCTCTGGAGTTGATGCTTCTGATGTTGCTAGTGTTTATGCCAATAGTCGCGTAACTAGCATGACCGTTAGCGATACTGCTGCTGACATTGTCTCGGGCATGGCTACCTTAGCCGCTGACATTAGTAAGATTTCAAGTATTACGGTGAGCAATGCCAGTGCTAATCCAGTTGAGACCATTAGCTATAGCGCTTATACCAATACTGCCAACCAAGCGGTTCTCTCGAAGTTGCCAGCCAGCATGCACTTTGCAGTCACTGGAGTGGCCATTGATCAATTTGCCACTACGGTTGCTAATAGTAATGTCACATCAGCGCAAATCGTTGATACGGTTGCCAACATCCAAGCAGCGCTAGATGATTTACAAACTAGTGCCCTGAAGATTTCTAGTATTACTGCTACCGATAGTGCAAGTGCTAGCTTAACTATTTCTGCTGAGCAACTGGTGAGCAATGCTAGTGTATTAGCAAAACTCAGTGACATCACTTGGGACGTTTCTGGATTTAATACTGATGAGCCCGTCACACTCAGTTTATTTAATTACCAACAGCTTGAACCTGCATTAGCAATCTTAGAAGAGCGTTACCCTGAGATCCAGATTCTTGTCAAAGCCAATACAACAAGCCTGGCGGATTACGATTTAGCTAAGGCTGCTGTAGCAGAGGATGTTCATGCATCAGTAATCATTGCAGAAGCCGCGAAAGCAGGCAGTGCGGTAACGCTGAGTTTGAGCAATTACTCAGCTAATGCCGATTACATCAGCGCGGTTGAGGATGCTGGCTATCTTGTGAAGGTTTTGGCGGCAAGTGCCAGTGAATCTGACTTTGGCAAGGTGATTACCGCGATTTCTGGGGATGCTAGCGCTAGGGCTATTCTCCCCTCAGCCGGGGCAGATTCTGAGCCATATCTATATATATATAGTGTGTATGCAAATGGCAGTGACTACATCACCGCTTTAAAGGCTGGCGGATACCAGTTTGACATCTCTGGGGCCAGCGTTGCCCAAGCTACTGCCCTATACAATGATGTTAGTGTCAACTCAGTCGCTATTGCAGATAGTTCCTCGAATGTAGCGGCAGCGCTGGATAATCTCCAAGCCCATTTAGGCCAGATTAGCGAGATTTCCCTGGCTGACGGTGACAGTGCTGTGCTCAGTATTGGTGCATCTACCGCCAATAGCAACTCTGGAGCAATTGCCAAAATCACCGGTACAGCCAATATCCAGGTGGCTGATAGTTTGGCCAATGTATTGGCGAACAAAACCGCCATCACTGCCTTAGGCTCTGCGATTAGCGCAGTCAATGTTTCTGCTGGGGCAGTTGCAACTAACTTGGCTAGTGCCAACTTGGCTTCAGCACAAACCGCCTTCGGTGACAAGCTTCG
>JAUKPQ010072343.1:0-22145 GCA_032273045.1 Chloridella minuta | reverse complement strand
CGTAGGTCCCTTCTTTCAGGAGGAGGCTAAACCAGTTTTAGAATTTTCGATGAACAATCAAATCAGTGTAGTTGTCAATCCTCTTTCGAACAATTCTGATCTGGTAAAACAGAATCCGTATAGTTTTCTATTTCAGCCCAGTCATGAAACTATAGCCAGAAGCTCGGCAGAGATAGCGTCTAACCTGGCTAAAAAGAAAAATTGCTTTGTGTATTACGGAGAAACAGCAAAAGATTCGTTGATGGCGGCAACCTTCGTCGCGCGGGCAAAGGATCTTAATCTCAATGTACTTCACACACAAAGAATAAGTTCAGAAAACTCAGGTACAATTCTCTCCAAGTTGGCTACCGCTACTCAGTATGATGAATGGAAAAATCCACTTCAGTTTTCGTTGAAGAAAGATAGCATTGGATGTATTTTCGTAGCCTCCTCAAATGAACTCATCTATTCCAAGGTGATCAACAGTGTGGAAACTCGTGGTGATTCTATTTTAGTAATAGGACAGGAAGGTTGGCTGGATGACAGCTCTGTTGATTATACCAGATTTGAGCGTATCAAAATAGCTCTGGCGGCTCCTAATTTTAAATCCGTAATAAGTCCAGCCTTCCTTGATTTCAGAAAAAAGTACATGAATAAACATGGTGTACTGCCGAGCGATTATGCCGGTGTCGGTTATGAGTTTATCATGGTGATGGGGCAGATGATGGATCGATACGGAGTCAATTTTTTGCAAACTCTGAGCGAAGAAGAATTAGTACAGGGATCACTCAGTTCAGGTTTATCTCTCTCCGCTCAGCGGGATAATCGTGTAGTGCCTTTTGTTTCTTTAAAAGGAGGCCAGATGGTACGGCTGAATTGAACCATACACTGAATGAAGTGACTTACCAGATAAAACGAGCTTCTTTGGTGGGAAAGCGAAGGTTTCAACTTCTTTTACTATTTTTAGGTTATACTATAAAGACATGCGGATAGCCCTCTTCATTCTAATGTTCAACCACCTCTTCGCTCTTCCGTTGGTGGCTCAGGATAAGAAACAGGTTCAGGATACGGTTGCCGCGCCTGCTACCTTTGAAGAAATTTATGATGAGCCCTACAACATTAACAAATTGTTCGTAGCCTTTCAGCCATTTTATGGTGAGATATTCGCCACCAATGTCAATGCAGGATTTGGATTTGAGGCTCAATATTACTACACAAATAAGTTTGATGTTAAAGGTCACTTCAGGAAAACCTACAGCAGCAAGTTTTATGATTTTAACCGGGAGTTAGCTAAGAAAAACAGCATGTCGGATAATAAGCCTGAAGTATTCAACTACTATGAATTAGGAGGCACGTATCATATCAAGGATTTTGAAACGAACTCAACAACCCGATTGGTTTTGCGCACTAGAAAAATTTCGGCAAACCGATGGGCATCTACAGTGCCGATGACTGCCGAAATTCCTGCTAAAGTGAGAAAAATTTATGGAGCCCGTGCTGGGTTGATCATCTGGAATAGTACCGCTGATATGAGCAGAGCGCTGGAGAAACAAGGTCTTTCCAATGCAGACCTACTTAGTTCGGAAAACATTGCATTGCCAGAAACCTATATGGATGGCAATGGAGAAGCACCAAATGGTTATCCAACAGGTGCAGGAATAAGTTTCCCACAAAATCCGCAAGTAGGAGATTACTTCTTACGTATTGATTACTTCCCGCAATTACTATATCGTTGGGATGGTAAACTATGGGTTAGAATTTCTCAAAACATCAGAACACAAACAGGATTCAATTCAGAAAATCAATCACAGTTGTCTGGCTTTATTAATAACAATGCTGAAACACAACTTACAAATGGTACGTTTGTGCCACAACGACAAGCATTGTCAACTATTTTAGGATTGACACCAGACACCTTACCCCCAGTAACTTAAAGAGTATATAATGGCAGAATTTTTTTATGACAATCAGATACGCAGATTTTTAATACAGTTTGCGAAAATTTTTAGCAATTGGCAAGTAACCAAAGGCAAAGACCCTGCAGGTAATCCTATCATAGTTAGAGTACCTATCATGTATGGTGATAGCAGTAGACAAGCAGCCACTATCATTGCTAATAATAGTGCTAGTAATTTGCCAAGTGCGCCACTGATAACTTACTACATTACTGCATTAGAGTACGATCAAAAACGAACACAGGATCCTACCTATGTTGATAAAATATCAGTTAGACAACGGGCTTATAATAGTGAAACACAAAGTTATGAAACTACACAAGGACAAGCATTTAACGTTGAAAGACTGATGCCAGTGCCATACACGTTGAGACTTAGTGTAGATTTCTGGACAACTAACTATAATCAAAAGTTAGAATTAATTGAACAATTAGGCACATTGTTTAATCCTGCACTAGAGATACAAAGCACAGACAATTTTATTGACTGGACAAGTTTGAGTGTTGTATATCAAGATGGATTAACTTTTAGTAGTCGTGTTATTCCACAAGGACCAAATAATCCTATTGATGTAATGACATGGAAATTCTATATACCAATATGGTTAAGCACTGCTGCTAAACTTAAGAAGTTTGGTGTTATAGAGAAAATATTAGCAAGCATATTTACCGCTAATGCATTGTCTGACATACAAAATGATGACTTGCTAGTAGGTACTAGACAAAAAATAACTCCATATGGATACAAGATATTGTTACTTGGTAATACACTACAGATATTACCTCAAGCAGTTGCGTTTGATCCAAGTAATTTTAATTTAGACTTGCCAGTAAACCCTAACACAGATATATATTGGTCAAGTGTGTTAAATGTCTATGGTGCTATCAAGCCGGGTATAAGTCAAATCTGGTTAGAGAATCCATATATGGACCATGAAATTGTGGGTAATATTGTTCCTAATCCAAACGATGATAGATTACTAATCTATAACATTGATCCAGACACATTACCTCAAAATACATTAGACCCTGTTGATGGTGTTATCAATCCGCAACTAACAGGTCCAAATTCAGGATTACCCGGACCAGTTAATGGTCGTAGATACTTACTTGTTGATAACATAGGGTCACCGGGTGATAGTACAGTTGCTTGGGGAGACTTAGTAGCTTTTGCTAATGATATTGTAGAATATAGCACAGCCGATGCAGCTTGGTTTGTTAGTTTCAATAGTTTAACTACTACCCCAGTTACATTAGAATATGTAACCAATCTAACTACAAACGTTCAATATCGTTTTGTCGATGGCGCTTGGATGAAGAGTTACGAGGGATGGTATAACGAAGGGGATTATTCTATCGTCATCTAATACTGTGATAAATCATAGTATGAGCAATACATCTGCGGGCGTTTTCTTTTATAGCATAAACACAAACCGTTACCTATATCTATTGCGTACTGATAATAAGAATCCGGGCAACTGGGGTATACCAGGTGGTAAGATAGAAGATGACGAAACTCTCTTTGAGGGTATCGCTAGAGAATGTCAAGAAGAACTTGGATTGTTTCCCGAGAACGCAAAACTAATACCCATACAAAAATTTATCAATCATACATTCACATACCATACATTCTTTTGTGAAGTATCTGATGAGTTTGTTCCAAAATTAAATGAAGAACATTGTGGCTACGCATGGGTAGGAGATAATCAATATCCTAAGCCATTACATCCAGGTTTGTTTAGCACAGTAAACTTTGATGTAGTACAAGAAAAACTAAAGACACTTACAAAAAAAGAGACCTAAGTCTCTTTTTTTATTTTAGCAGTGCTGACACTGTAGGAAAACCTAAAGAGCCGACTATTATGCCTGCTCCCATCATCATCCATCGCCATTTCTCTAAGACTGAAATTTTGCCAGCTAATTCAGTATGTTCCTTGACATCTTGTTCACGCATAGACTTCAACATTTTTCTTGTTTCATCTGCGTTATTGTCAAGGCACTCATGTATCTTCTTCAAGTCCTCTTTAACTTCACCGATTTTATCTTCGATGTTTTTAACTTGGACTTGAAGTACAGCAATTTCAGTTTCTGGTTGCATTTTAACTGCCTTACTTGCTGCGGTTGCCATGATTATGCGCTTGCAATAGTTACAATTGCGTAAGGCTGTCCACCAGTTGAATTAGCTGCCGCCGCTGTATTGAATGTTGCAAATACTGGAGCTGAATTGTTGATATTCGCTGTACCAGTAGCAATTGTGCCTGATGTAGCAGTAAACAACTCACCAGTGTGGTCAGAAAGACTTTGAACTGTTTGAGTAGCACTGTTAGCATATGTAGCAAGGATACGCATTGAGTTTGGAGTCAATGCTGTGTTAGCAAGATTTGCTGTATAGCATTGTGCTGTTAAACCAGTTGTTGCACCTGTTACTAGATACTTTTGCTTACCTTTTTGACGTACAATAAAACCTGCTTCATCATTTGCATAAACGAACGCTGCATTTGATGCTGTAGTTGATGCAACACCAGTTAATACAACACGGTCTTGAACTGCATATGACTCAGCATCTTCATCAGTTAATGCAACATTAGCACCACCTACATAAGTAGCAACACTAAATGCAGCAGCATTAGCAATGGTTCTAACAAAGTAAGTTGTACCTGCTGATAGACCACCAATAGCATCAGTCAATACAACTGGTTGATTTGCGAATAAAGTTTGAGCATTGCCTACGGTTGTCAAGAAGTTACCAGTTGCAGTAGCATTTGATATTTCGATATTAGCATAACCAGCAACTGCACCACTTACTGTTCCTAAATTAACGAAAGAAGTTGTACCATTGTTTTGTGCTACAGCTACTTGAAGTGTAGAACCTGCTGACAATGTGTTAGCAAAATCAGTACCAACACCAAATACGTTAGCATTAGCACTACTTGTATAGATAGTACCTGTTCCATTGACACCAATAGCGACTTGAGCCAATACTTGCTTACCGATGATTGCTGTATTACCACCAACTACACTATATGTGTTTGCATTAGTAGCTGGGAAACCTGTTCCACCAACTGGGTTATTAAAGTATGCATCAACTACAGCAAAAGATGCTTTAACTGATTGACCTGTTGTGTCTGTCAATGTTTGTAATATTTGAGGCTGTACGCTTAACTGAGTTTGTGATACATTAAATGTAGTATTTGTTAGTATTGAATTTACATAGTAAATTGTGTTAGCTGTTAAGCCACCGACTGTAGTAGGTACTACAAATGACATACCTTTAGCTATACCTACAGTAGGGGTTGTAGTTAGATTTCCACCTGATACTGTGACGATACTGCCTGTTGCTGCTGTATCTGTGATTGTTAAGACTGCTTGAGCCTTTGCGATTTTTAGAGGGCGTCCCATTTGATTCTCCTTGAAATATTAGTGAGTTCTAGTCACTACGCGGCGGGGACCGCATAAACTCGCCGAATGCAAGTGTATAATATATTTATCTCAAGAAGCTAAAAATTAGTAGTTGGGAACACCAGATGGGTTGTTGCCAACTGGATTAACACCAGATGTACCTGTATTTGAATGAGGCATACCCAATTCAGTAATACTGAATATTGAATTAGCACCTGCTACAGTTAAGTAAGATACTATATTACCTTGACCCACGATGATACTGTTTTCTACTGTATTTGCAGGAATAACTTCGCTATTTGCATTAGCTACAGTGTACGGAACACCGTACGGATTATATCTTGCAGTTGCTCCACTTATTGCTACGGCTGAATTTGCAGTCAACGTCAAGCTAGTGTTATTTGCAATTGATGCAACGATGCCAGCTGTAGTTCCTGCTGTATTTCCAATCCAATAACCAATGCCTAATTGAGTCGTGAAACTAGTTCCAGAACCAGTAACTGTATTGCTATTAGTGGCAGCAGTTACTGTGCCAGTCAATGCTACATTGGGGAAACTTGTTGTGTATTGAATAGCAACATTACTAGTAGCTATTCTTACTTTATCCGTTGCAATGTTTGCTGATGCTGAAGCTGTTGCATTGTTTGCTGTGTAAACGTATGATGTCATTTTATTATTCCTATATCTTATTTATTATTAAAGTCTGCCAACCGCTACTTCAATAACTCCTTCGCCTTCAAAGTTTTCTAATGCTTTGCCAATTACTGTTCCCATCGCAGGAGATTGTGATGGTCTAGCAAATCCTCCACCACCACTTATTAACATATCACCTTTGTGTATAGTACCTCGTACTTTACATGGGACACGCCCTTGCAACGCAAGTGCTACAATGTGTTCACCTTCGCAAGTTGAATTCATTACATAAGCAGGGTTAGTTGACACTACACCTGCTATTCTAGTTGTACCATCTTCAGCTATAGTAACTTCTTTGATGCCACCAAACGCTAGAACAGTACCCGGTTCGTATTCATGATCTGCTTCATAGTATTCTGCTAAGTCAGCATAAGTTGCTTCTAATTTACTACCTGCGCTTAATGAGAAATTGCCAGTTAGTGTCCCTACATTAGTATTTGACCCCATTGATATGGTAGAATTATTAGCTAATGTTAATCCAGTTAGTGTACCAACACTAGTAATATTTGTTTGTGAAGCAGTTCCAATTGTTCCTAAGAATGTAGTAGCTGACAATGATCCATTCGCTACGTTAGCAGAATAAACTGTATTAGCACCCGGAGTGTAATTTGCAGTTGATGTTCCATTTACAAAAGACAGGTAATAAGTGCCTGTAGTTATAGCAGAAACATTAACATAATCACTTACATTAGCACGGGCAACATTCAAGTTAGCTACACGGGTAGGACTTGTTACTACTAAAGGTGCAGTGCCACTCGCAATATTAGAGATAAATTGTGGACTTGTTACATTAGCACTTGATAATACTTGTGCTGTACCTAAATTACCTACATTAGCGTTACCGGATATATTTGCTGTACCTAAGATATTAGCACCAGTACTAGTGATAACTAATGTAGAATTAGCATTAGCAGTTAATGTGATATTCGCATCACTCGTTATAGTAATATTACTATTAGAATTTTTCATTAACCCACTGTTAATCGTAGTAATGTTACCAGTGGTAGCAATTAGTGTAGTTGTACCTAAATTACCAGTATTAGCATTTCCCGTAGTATTCAAGTAACCTGTTATATTTGCACCAGTTCCAGTTACTGTCATTGTTGAATTACCAACGGCAGTTAAAATTATGTTACTACTTGCGGTTGGTATGTTTACGTTACTATTTCCATTTGCAAGACGCCCTACGAAATTTCCACTAGTAGTATTACCAGTGACGGTTAAACTAGTCAATGTACCTAAACTAGTGATATTAGGCTGAGCAGCCGTTGATAGTGTACCTGTAAATAGTGTAGCACTTAATGCTCCTGTTGCTGCATTAAATGACAAGTTTGCATTGCTTCTATGTGCATAGTTTGCAGTAGTGCTACCGTTTACAAATACTGGATAGAATGTTCCAGTTGTCTGTGTTGTAACAACTCCAAAATCACTTACATTTGCATATGCAACATTTAAGTTAGCTACTCGGGTAGTACTTGTTACGGTTAGTGGTGCAGTGCCAGTTGCTACATTAGATATTAATCTTGGTGAAGTCACAGTAGCTGATGCGGTAATAGTACCTGTACTAATAGTACCACTTGCAACAGTTAAAGTAGTTGTTGTTTTGTCAAAGGTAAATGATGAGTTACCATTCAATACATTTTGATCGTTAAACTGAACTGCTGTATTAGCGCCACCTACTGTACCGGTGCCACCTGTACCTGAACCCAATGCAGCAGTAGCAATAGCATTTGGACTATTAGTATAAGTTAAACTTGTTCCATTTGAGTTTGCAGTTCTTCCAGAATCTGTGTAAAGTTTTACATTACCTGAAGATGCAAAATCAGTTGCTAGTGTTAGATAGAATGTTAATCCGTTAACATTCGCATTTGCAACTCCGTTAACACCGGAAATAGTTATTGATTGTCCATTAGTATACGGTGTACTATTTGCAACCGTCATGACTATTGGGGTAGCGTTAGATAACGCTATTATGTTTGTGTATAATGTTCCTTTAGGAGTCCAGCTTAAATTACCTATGCCGTCTGTTTCTAGTACATAACCAGCAGCACCGCCTGCCATAGTTAAGTTAGCTACATCGCCTAATTGTAATTTACTGTCATCTATTTGACTACTGTTTCCAGTATAATTTTCCCATGTGTTCGTACTAGAAACATAGGTTAATACTTGACCACTCAGAGCAGTAGTGATGTTAAAGTTTCCACCGTCACTACCGTTAATCTGGTCAAAGCTAATGTTTGAGTATGAAGTTAAAACTTCAATGTTTTCGTCTGAATAGTTATTACCGGTTCTACCAATAAATAATCTATTTTCGTCGGCTGCCCAACCAAATTCTGCGTTATCTAGTTGTGGTAAGTCAACTAGGTTACCTGATCTTTGCTGGATTTTACTGATTTGTACTATGGCCATAAGTGTAATTCTTCACGTTTACACTTATTTATCATAATAGCTACAGGAATTTTGTGTAGTATTGCTCTACTCGTTTGAACCACATATCACTATACTTGTCAAATTCACTACCTTCAATGATGAATTCCTGATAGATATTATCTTGGGTACACATGAAAATGACACCCTTACGTATTTTAGTGCCGTGTACTTCATTGTGTGCGTTAGCATATGCAGCTAATTGTACAAAGTAATCATCAATCCACTCACGCTTTTTTAATTTGTTAGATTGCTTGTGGTCCATAATAGCATCACTACCATCATGTACTCCACATAAGTCAGTAGTACCTGCGTAAACTTTAGGGAAGTATAAGGGAACTTCCACGCCCCAGTATTCATTGCATTTCACTAATCCTTGCTCAATGATACTTTGAGCCATCTTGTGACTTTGAATGCTGTACGGGTTACTACCAGATGCAGTAATTATTCCAGTCTTAATGTAATCTTCTAGGAACTTGTGCATTCGTGTTCCACGATTGGCTGCTTCAGTTGTAGTTGCTTGTGCTCTTTGAGCACCCATTCTTTTGCGCCACTCGTTAAGTGCTTTTTTAGATTCTTCTGATTTAGTAGCATCTAGTATTGTTGTAACACTAGGAAGTTTCTCACCATCAGGGGTAGCATATCTGCGTCCTTCAGGAGTATCTGTTCGTTTGATTGGCTCGTATTTATATTTGTTTGGGTTGTACATTAAGTCAATTGTAGACAATTAAAGTACTATTGTCAAACAGTTTGGTTAGACTCTGAAACTCTCACCACACCCGCAACGGTCACGTTCGTTTGGGTTACTAAATTCAAACCCCTCATTAAGTCCATTGCGAACATAATCTATATTCAACCCTTTTAAATATACCAAACTTTTATCGTCTACTAATAATATGAAATCTTTTTGAATGTAATTAGTTACACCTATTTCAGGTTCATATTCATCAACATACTCAAGTACATAGGCTAAACCAGAACAGCCTGTCGTTTTGACACCTATTCTGATTCCTAATCCCTTGCCTCGTTTTGCGAGTGTTTGTTTTATTTTGTTAGTTGCTTTTTCAGAGATTGTTATCATCTTACTTCATAGCACTTTGTGCCATCTGATCAACTACTTGTTGACTTTGAGTTTGATCTGGATTCTCAGGAGTATCATCATGCCCTTTAAAAATTACACTATCACCTTGTATATTTTTAATTACTGTATTCAATGGCGGATTCTTAATCATATCATACAAGTCAGTAACATCTAGTACGATGTCATAATCTTGTAGATATGACAAAAATTGATCCGTCGAATAATTGTTAGGGTCTATTTCACCGTTATCCATATCAGTTTTAAGCTGATTGATGGCAACGATTAGTTTGGCACTCAACGGGTCTGGGCCATCAAGTTCAAAAAGAAACATATTATCTCTTTGCTCTACCAACACCACCTGATGGAGGCATTTCAGGTTCTTCTTCTGCTGGAGGAGGAATATCACCCATTTCCATATCAGCTTCTTCTTCGCCTGCTGCCATACCTGCATCCATACCTGCATCCATTCCAACTTCAGCGCCCATATCAGCACCAGCGTCAAATGCTGCATCTACTGCTTGACCAGTAACACCATTCAATGCGTTCTTCAATGCTGCGGTAGATTCTTTTAGTGCAGCAGATAGTGCATCTAACTGAGCAGAAACTTGGTCATTGTATGCTTGACTTTCGTTAACACCAATTTCACTTTCAATGCTTGATACTAATGCAGGTAATTCTTTAACTTGCATTTGACCAACATCTTCAAGCATCTTTTGTACTTGGTCTACCATGTCCTGTGCTGCTAATACAACTTGCGACTTTTCAACTTCTTCGTTCTCAACCATGATTCTTGGCTGTGGAAGTGAACGTAGTTCGTTATAGTGGTCGCTAAGTGCTTGCTCCATGAACACCAACTTCATATATGAAGAAGATGATTGACTATTGTGATAGTCAGGAGATTGCTTTGTTTCGTTCATCAATCCGCGAACTTTAGTAAGCATGGTTCGTGTAGATGACATACTCATGTTATCTACGTTGAACGGCATCTCATACTGTTCTTTTAGTACTCGTGTAGAGTAGCTGCGGCGATTGTTGTTAAGTTCGGTTAGTTTCATAGTTTAATTCCAGAGAAATATATAATATATTTATCTTTTCTTTCGTTATTATGCGGATTTCATATTGAACTGTTTGGTCTGCCAGACTTTAGAATTCTCTATAAATTTGTCCAATTCTTCTAGTATCTGCTTCTTCTCCATCTTTTCTTCACCTAATTTAGCTAGGTAAATCAGTTTTTCTTCTAGTTTTTTAGCTTTCTTGGCTAATCTTTGATGAACTAATATAGCAGCATCTATGCTAGATAGTTTACTATCTAAATCGTATATTCGGTTGGATTCGTATATATTATTTCTTTTATCGTAAGTACACCAAGCCACAGCATTTTTTAATACATTGAACGATTTAGTTCCTGCAATCTTGTCTAGTTCTACGACATAATATCCATTGTTCTTTTTGATTGAATATTTACTGAACAGAAAATATGATCCGTCAGGTCCTTGAATTATGCTCAATTCACTCAATCTTTTCATTTCAGATTCGGGAATTGCTTTTGTTAGTTTTCTTAATAGTTTATCACTAATCATTTTTTAATACTTTAAAATATATGTTTCTTAGTTCATCGCTTGTGTCTAAGAATGAGGGTAGGTTAGCCCATTCGGTCTCGCATTTAATCATTGGAACACGGTCACAATCACTATATAATGCACCCAATTCATTGACACCGTCATAGAATACACTAGGATGCTGTACAGCAAAATCAAAGGACCAGCAAGGATATGTCTCATCCTCAAATTGCATAAACAAGAATCCAAACTCAGTAAACTCATCGAACCTTATCATAGTTTTTTCGGGTATACGAACTAATTCAGGTTGGCTGCGTAGTGAAATTGCTTGCTGAACAGTGTCAAAATTACTTTGTGTGTTGCGTTTATGATGCCATTCTTTGTCCATATCAGGACGATATCTGTTGGGCACGTTGGTCTGTGTGATATCAAACAGGGTGTAGCAACTGATAATGTAACTCATACTAGTATTTAACAGAGGTAAAAAAACCCTAGAAAATCTAGGGTTCTTTTAGACAGATATTGATTAACCTGTGAATGTAGCTGTAGCAGTAACAGTCAAGCTGTTAGCCAAACTAGCTGCTGACAATGCATTTGTACATGCTGTATCAAGAGTTGCAGTTGTCCATGCACCTGTTGGGTAAACAGCCATTGCAACTGAATCGTTTGTATCATCTGTGTACTCATAGATGTAAACAGTAGCTAATTGTTGTGTAGCTTGGATGATCAAGCTAACTTGTGTACCAGTCAAAGCGCCAGCGCCAGTAACTGTGAAGAAGTCTAGCTTAGGACCTTGAGGTTGTACTGTAACGTTAGCTGTAACTGCGTTTGCACCACTGTTTGTGTATGCTGGTGAGTCAAAGTTGATTACCGGTAGTAAGTCACCGTTTGATTTTGTAAATTGTGCCATTTTGAAATTCCTTTAATAAGTTGAAGCCTACTGCCTCATACATATATTTATGCCAGAACTTAAAAAAACACGGTTTTGGACTATTGGCCGGATGAATTTTCTGGCTTTTTTCTGAGTGTTTTAGCAAATCTCTGCTGGTCTTTGCTCTTTATAGAACTCAATAGTTTGCGTTCTAGTATTTGTGCTTGTTCCTCAGGGTAGTGTTTATTGATTAACTCAATCAAATTAATAGCACTGGTGATAATATTATGCGCTCTACTCTCAATAATGTGGGTAGTGTCACGGTTAGTACCAAGTGCTTCTAATTCCTGCAAGAGGGAGCGGGTTTGTTTTTGCATATAATTATCCTACTTGTATTTATGCGGTTTCTGAATAATTATTTCTTTAGACTATTCAATAACGACTTTAATTTACTTCCTTGTACATCAGCATGTACTGTTTTAGTTAATGGTTCTATCGTTATTTCACCTGTGGTTTGATCCACGGTATAATCTGTAACTGTAGCTTGTGGCTTTAATGTACTCATAATGTCATTTGCGCTAGGCTTTGGAGTGTAACTTTGTTCACCGTCAATGCCCGGGTCGCTGATACGCATAGTCTCAACATCATATTCCAAATCAATCTTCATACCTACGCCCGTTGAACTACGACTTTTCATACATTGAATCTGATACTTACCGCGCTCACGCATACTGCGACTTGTGAAAATACCAAACACATTATCTGCTGTGTTAATCTTACTGATACCACCTGCAATATGACTATGGTCAAACTCAATCTCATCAACCGCAGTACGATTCAATTGACTTGCTGTTACTAATAGTACACCAAGTTCCTTTGCTAGATTACGCAATTCTTCGGCAACATACTTGTCTTTAATAAACTGGTCAGTTGGATTTACTTTAATAGATACTGGCATGACCAAGTCTAAGTAATCTACCATTACAAAGTCAATCTTAATTCCAGTCTGAATCTGTACCTCTTTCAAATAAGCACGAATGTCGTTTACATTACTTTGTGCTGGTAGATTCTTAACACGATACTTACCAGACTTCTTGCCTGCCATTTTAACACGTAGTTCTGTTGTATCAATGTCTTTGCGAATTGCTTTTGTGCCCATCATGGTCAACATCGCATCAGTACGCAAACTTGTTAGTTCCTCGCTCAATTCTAATGTGACATAGACGCCACTCATACCAGCTTGCAACCAGCTTAGTGCAATGTTCATCATCACCAATGATTTACCTGAACCACTACCACCTGCAAAGATATTCAATTCACCTCTACTCATGCCACCATAGAGAATCTTATCCATCTGAGGCCAGCCAGTAGATACTTGTCCACCACTGTTGAAGTATTTGTTGATACGACCTTTAGGATCAGCAAAGTAATCTGTGCCCATGTCTTTCTGTAAACTAATCTGAACAGCATCTTTAATTAGTTTCTCAACTGGCTCAAACTCACCTTTCTCTAGCAAGTCTGCTGCTTTAAGAATCGCACGTTCAAGTTCTTGTCGTTTAGTGAATGATTCAAATTCATCAAAGAACCATTCATAATGACCATCGTTCAATTCTGGGATAGGTTCAATCTCTATACCAGTTGTTGCTTTGATTTGTGTTACATCGGGTAATACTCTATACTTGTCTGTATGTGACTTGAACATCTCCGCTACTGGACGCAATGAACGGTCAAAGTTCTCGCTGTTCATAATATTCATAACACGGGTATACAATTCCGCGTTGGTAACCATCATTCTCAGGAATAATTTCTGAACATCACTTGTATATTCTATTTGTTTTTTAGTTTCCTGCTTTGCCAATTTTCTTCCTTCTCATTTCTATTTTGATTTTACTATTTGTTGCACACTGTAGTATACTTAATAGGGTAGGTAGTTTACCATACTTAACTACAGCGTCATTTACATCTTTTACATCATCATCCCAATCAGGTAGACTTACACTATATCCTAATTCTAATGCTTTGTCGCACAAACTCAATCCTGTACTATCTCTATCTGGAACTAGTATAAGTTGCTTGTTCAACGTACTAAGCAATAGTGCTTGGTCAGTACTAATGTCATTGTGCATTAGTGCTACACCATCAATACTCAATGCATCAAATATACCCTCTGTTACAATACATACACTCCACTCAGGTTTCTGCATATCAATATTGAATACATAACCTGGCTGTTGTTCATTAATGTACTTTGGGATTTTGCTATCTAAGAATCTGCTTGTATGTCCTACAATCTTATTCTTATATGTATAGGGTATGATGACCCTATTACCCATTCTGCCTAACTCATGTGGAGTGATTAAGAACGGATAGTCATTACTATCTATCTTCCTACGTTGCAGATATTCTACATATACTTTGTGCAATGGGTTATTCACATCAACAATCTCACCCTCAGGTAGAGTGTGGTCATTGAACTTGATTTTTATCTTTTGTTTCTTTGGCTGTGTAAAGTCTATTAAGTCCTTTTGTTGTAAACTTTCTAAACTCCATCGTTTAACTTGTTGGTCATCGATGCCACACCATATTAACAGACTGCGAGTTTTTTGACTGATAGAACGACCTAATACAAAGTTACACTTGAACCCGCAATTGAAACAATGCATACTCCAGTTATTGCCATCAAACTTGATGCCACCGCGCATTCTTTTGTCCTGTCTGTGACCAAAGTGGGTACAACAAACAGCATTGAAGCTAGTCCAGCCAGAACTTGTTTGTTTCTTTTTACCAGGTAATACAGACAGGATATCAAACATCTATTGATGATAACACAATAGACACAGTAAAAGCAAATTATCTGGTCAAGATATTAGCCACTGCGCCCGCATTGCTAGTGAATTGCATGCGGATATAAGGATGAAATCCTTGTATCACATACCCAACTGTCTGACTAACATTAGATACTTCTTCAGTTGTTGTAATGTTATACCAATCATTATCTACGATACTACTACCTTGAATGGTTGTGTTTCCGTAGAAGTCAATATATTCAGTTTGTATGGTTAATATTGGATTGTTGTTGGTGCTCAATACACTTGAGAAGTAAGTTAGGCTGTTTCCGTTTGCATTAGGTGCATTAGGAAATGATTGTCCAGTTGGAATAGTGATATTATATGATGGAACAAAGTTAGGTAATACACTATTGACGATGTTCATCACACCACGAGCACCTGCGTTTTGGTCTACAAATACAGGGAAGTCAAAGTCATTAACTGGAATTTCTAGTGTGTAATAGCATTTCTGAGCCTCGATATTCTCAAGGTCCGCAGCATTTAAGAATAACGCACAGATACCTGTCGCAGCAAATTGCAATGTCAACGCTTTCTGTATCAATATCTCATTACCTTGATAGTTTAATATACGGCAAGTGATACTTTTCCCAGTAATATCTATGGGTTTTTGCTCTTGGTTCAAAAATTGAAACTGGATTTGATTATCCACTCCCTTGTGCAGGGTTAGGGGCTTGGCATAAACTGGCATATATCTCCTCGGTGAATAGCCTGACAATAACACAACAATGTTGCGCTGGACGTAATAAAATACTGATGTTGAATACACAAATGTAGGCTCCTATCAACTATTTAGTATAATATATTAATTTAAATAACTTTGGTTGCCCGATAAATAAACTGTTCACTACAATAATGATACAAAACGAATTTTTCAATCGCTTAACACAAAATCACCCTTTCATAACTGTGTGTTCATATGCCAACCAAGACTATGTTGGAATTGTTCAAAACCGTGATGACATGGTGACTACCATCTATGACTATGGATCCATAGTAGACAATGATATAAAAGAGAAGTTTTTAGAACTAGGAGAAGTCTGGTGGTGGGAAAGTAACAGACTTATACCCATCAATTTGTTCTTGAAAAGTGAATGGGCCATGTTTAAACCCTATCTTAGGACCTTCAATAACAAAAGTCTAGTTATTGTTCATGGTCCAATATGCAGCATGACCGAACTAAGTAAGCGCCGTAGTAAACGCCGTAGCATCACCCTCGTCAAACGAATGCCTTAACAAGTTCATGTGAACAACTACTAATTGAGCATACGCAATCGCATGTGCTTTCTTAAACACATACCCGTCAGTTCCCTTATCCCAGACAGTTTTACTAATCTCACCCCAAGTCTTTCCAATCAAATGTTTTTTACCAGGACGAATCACAGCTAGAAACATTGCTAGTCTAGGGATACTATCTATAGGTTCTGGCATCTTTTCTGTGTTGTAATACTGATTATTCAAGTGAATCAGTTTCTCAACAAAAGACCTATCTTTCAGTTTAGTCCAATCAGGTTCAACCATCAATTCAGTTAGATGTTGTTCATCACGGACATTCTCGTAGACATGAACATTCAATAAGTCTAATTTAAAGTATCCACGCTTCTCTGCTACTGTATAATCAATGCTTGCTATATCAAGCACAGGGTCATAGGGAACAGGAGTTACATATACCCCAGTCGCATGTTTACGAATAGGATTGACATTACGCATTGCCGCACTGGTGTGCTTAATCAGTTCAAGTAGTTTATCTCTTGAACCAAAGTCAATGTCAATATCACTATCTATCCTCATCTTGGTTGAACCAATCCTGCTTTCATTAATTTCATATATGCTTGCTGAACAACAATAGCTTGTCGTTCAGCATCTTCTACCGCTTTGTGACTCGTTACATGCCCGCCGTCTTTAAGACTGACACCAGCGATATCAAATAATGTTCGTGTATCTCTGACATTATAATAGGGCCAAGGCGCTAGTTTACCAAATTGTCTCCAAGCATGTTCCATTGCAACAATGTCGAATGGAGCTCCATGACTCCATGGTTTACCATGATTCCAACAAAATTTATACAATTGATCCATTGCCTCTTTGAATGACACACGGTCTCTATCACCCATAGCTTCGTCAATAGCTTCTGGACTTTGTTTACTCCACCATTCTAATGTTGCTTCGTTGATGCTACGCTTATGAATATCTGTTTGATCCTCAATCGTAGGTCTAATCTCAATCTTGTCAATTATTCCTTGACCGCGTGGATCAAACAATACTGCACCAATTGTAAGAATCACACAATCTGGTGTTGTATCTAGTGATTCAATGTCTATCATTATATCTGCCATAATTATCCTTTTTTACTTTTACTATAGGGTGATTCTACCCTCGGCATACCGCACTTTGAACAGTAGCATGTTGCATGACTCACATGTCCCTTCACCCATGCTTCGTCCCATATTTCCCAATTAGTCCATTGATGCCAACCTAATCTGCACCATACTGACTGTACAGGTTCTAGTTCCTTGAGTATTCGCCAAGTGTTTTGCTTCTCATGTTTTTCACGATGTTCTATCATGTCTGCCACATTTCATACATTGTTATAAATTTATCATCCCACAACTCTATTGTAACACATCCTCCGACTAAGGAGAAGTCCCAACCTTGGTGTCTTTCACCGAAATTTCTTCTCATCCATTTTACAATGATAGTAGGATCTTCTTTGTGATATCTACAATCTCTAAGATAGACTGTTTTGTGTCTATCTTTGTATTTGTTATCCCTGCATAAAGAGTCTGCTGCTTTGGGATATGCTTGTCTGAATCGTTCTGGGTATGTTGTTATTGCCATATTACCACCTTAATCTTGCTAAAATATAATCACGCTCGTATCTAAATTTGATTTTGAATAACCAAACCTCATCATATACCCAAGTATATACGCAATGTCTATCTGGGTTTTGTATGTTTCTCAGTATCCAATCTACTAACTCTATCCTTTGTGGGATTGGATACTGTTCATCAAGTTTGATAACTAGTTCATACCATCCTGGCTTGATGTTTTTCCAATCTGTATTTCTCATTGAAACCTCAATAAGAATATCAAATACTTCTGTTCATCTACAATCTCGTAACCATCAGTAATGTTTCCATCAAGCATGTTCATCTTTATCCCATACTTATCTTGGATATAAGATTCAAAATCATAAGCATCAAATTCTTTTCTATCTTCCATGAATTCTGTTCTTACTAACTTGAGCAGATTCCAATACTTCCAACGATTCTTTCTGAAATGAATTTGTGGATCATCGTCATCGTAATCTTGAAAATCTTTTGATACAGTACTCATAGCCACCTCAACGCAAAATATGTGCTGTATTCTTCTTTGTAGAAATTAAATACAGTATAACAGTAAGCTGGTTCAGCAAACGATTCTGCTTTATAAAATGCCCAATCAAAATCTACTTTGTCTACCCAGCCATGCGCCCTCATTTGATGCACTATCTCTATTATTTGAAGCACTGGCACGTTTGTGACGGTTACGGTTTTCATTCCCAGCGTAGTAAAAACAATGTTAAATCTTCATCACGGGTCAAAATAATCTCACTAGTTTTACTGTTATCTACCCAACGATTACTACCAGTTTCTTCATCATATCCTGGATTACCATAGTTCTTTTTACACCATTTCTTAATTTCTTTGGTGTCAACATCTGGTTGGTCTTTCCAAGAGACGGTATGTATATTAACTTTG
This sequence comes from Chloridella minuta, assembly GCA_032273045.1. Classification (NCBI taxonomy): domain Eukaryota; class Xanthophyceae; order Mischococcales; family Pleurochloridaceae; genus Chloridella; species Chloridella minuta. The sequence continues at coordinate 3,596 of JAUKPQ010072343.1, read as the reverse complement.
CTACCGAAATAGCGTTCTGTTTTATGTGTAAATTTACTCATGTCCACCTCAACAAAAACCAATCGTAATTTTTTCTAATTTGAAATACATAGCCACCGCCACCTGAACTTAACAAAAACGGATCACAACTGTTCTTATACAACCAAGAACTAATCTCATGCCAATCATCTGTTTTCATACATTTATAAACTGGATGATTATTCCAACCTGGATATGATGTTTTTTCTAATTTTGTCATGTCCACCTCAATATAAACCATGCTGCCAATTTAGGATCTTTAACTGTGATAGTAGGAACATATAGACTAGTACCTATGTCACGCGGATCAAACATCTCGTGTGGTTGCGGATACCTTCGCACACGCTCATAGAACCAGGCATAATTAGGGCTATCTTTAATATCAGTCATATTGCCTCTGCCCACATGTTCGTTTAACCATTCGGTACAACCTGCAGGCACACCTTGTCTAAACTCTACTCTCATGTCCACTTCAATATAAAAAATGTAGCATCACGACCTTCTTTAAAAGCAATTCTACCGTCCCAACAATGACATACAATTTTATTTTCTTCTAACCAATCTATTACACTATTACGCACACTAGGAATGTACCATGGATGCGGTATATTAACAATAGTCCAACCCATAAGATTGTACAGTACTTCTTTATCAATACTGTCAGATAAATCTTTGGTAAGTTTTTCAATGTATTCGTGTTCTATATCCATCAACTCCACCTCAATGTAAAATGTGTGGCAATTTTGGCGTCACTAAAATGAAAGTCAACCGCATTCCAAAACCACTCACGAATCCAACCGTTGCGATAATATTTTTCACACCATTGTGTCATATCTTCTATTTGATCTTCCCAATCATCAGCGTCCATATTTGGAGGTGCATCAATACTCACTATGTATGGGTAATTGATTTTAACATGCCGTATTATTTTTCTACGCTGCTTACTGTTCATGTCCACCTCAATACAAACATCATATACAACTTTTCATCATGCCATTTGACATTAACTTTGGAATGCCCGTTCTTACTTTTGGCTACAGTTGCTTGATAGGGCCTGAGAGCATCTTCGATAATCCCATCGGGATCCGTTGTCATGTTATGTTCAACAAAGTTATTGAAATAACTGCCAAAGTCAAATCTTTTGTATTGCTTCTTGATCATGTCCACCTCAATAAGAACATTGTAACATACTTTTCATCATAAAAGTAAAGAGAGGCGCCATGATAATCCCAATCACTCTTTACTCCTGTATCAGGATCAGTGCCAGGATGCCCAAAAGTTTGTCTACACCATGCCCACACTTCTTCCCAACGTATGGGTTCAAAGAAACTGATGAGATTCATCTCCCATCTATCAGATGTGTCATTATATTTGAACTTCATAGCCACCTCAATGCCAATAGTGTATAAAGTTTTTCGTGAATGTCAAACTGCGACAAGACCCACCCGTGTGCTAATGCTTCATACCGCAACTCTTTAGGTTGAGTTCGCAACCACTCGCTGATATCTTTAGTACAAGAAACAGTGTACCATGTATCACCGTCAACTTCTGCTTTGGCATTTATTTCAAACTTAGTAACAGGTTTCATTATAGGTCCATACTTTTGATTAGAATAGTACGTACTCTTACCAGTCTGGCGACCAGCAGCAAAGACCATTAGTTCTCCATACTTAAAGCCACCTGTGTTTGGCATGGCTTCAATATCGTAAATTGCTTTCATATCACAACTCAAAGTAAAAGTCAGGGTTGAACTCACTAGTATCCTCGTGACCAACATAGCCGCGAGGGTTACTGACCACACGGGTATCACCAATCATGTAGTCAACAGGATCATGCATATGACCGTGTACCCACACTCGAATGTTTTCATTGTCCAGTATGAACTCACTCAAGTCACTGGCATAAGCACCGTTCATTGTAGTTTCATGTTTATACTTTTCGTTAACGCTGGCAAAACTAGGAGCCATATGTGTAATGACCACAAAGGGGTTGTCACGATGCTCGCTCAACATGAACTTAAAATACTCCATGGTCTTACGATGTGCTTTGACTGTATCTTCGGGAGTCAACTTGTGGTACAAACCTTTTTCAGGATAGTGATTTTGGATTACACGATAGTCGTTCATGTAATCTTTTACTGTATAAGCAGTGATAGGGTCACCTTTGTTAAGGTCTGTCCACAATGTAGCACCCATGAACATGACACCTTTGTATTCAACCGCTTCGTTTTCCAACAAGGTAACATTCTTAGGCAAGATGCGTTTCAGTTCGTCATAGGTCTTATCAAATCTCGAGTGATAATGCTCATGATTTCCCATTACCATAAACACTTGTTCGTATTTTTCACATTCCCATTTGAAGAACTCTGAACAACGATAGAAGGTATCTGGAGTATCTTGGACGAGTTTGGTGCTGTGATGATGCTTGCTGACGCTACGTGCTTCGGCAATATCTCCAGCCAAGATCAACACTTCGCCACCTGCCATCTCCTGGTAGCCAAACTCTAAGTGTAGATCTGATACTAAACTAATTTTCATAATATGCCTTTCTAAGTAGTAATTATACACGGATTTACCACCAATGTCAATCACGGTGTTGTAGTGAGACTACGCTCACTCGTGATTTCGATTGTCATCTCATCACGTATTTGGACAGGGAATTGATGATTATCCAGATTCCACAGCCAGATTTTGCCCATAAAATGGACAAAAAAATGAAAATATTATCCGAGTTCTTTTCACCGAGTGCGTTATGGCAGTTACAGAGGCGGTCATCCGGTACCTCGAGCCATGATTTTTATATGACGGCGGACTGTACACAAACGCTCTCATATGCACAGCCGTAGGGGTGCTACCCCTTCTTTTAGCCTTTTTAGTTTATTCAAATAGTCAAATCAGTTTTACGTAGGCGTATCCGATCATCATCCTTGCGGGTAGTGACTAAGTACTCTTTTCAACCAAAGAGATTTACCCTCCCTGCGATCCGAGATCCAGGTTTCCGGGCACCAGAAATTAGCAGGTGCGAGCCTTGTAGTTGTTATCTGTGTGTGTTAGGATTAAGTTATCTTAATCTTGTGTGTTTCTGCTCGATTGCTGAACAACTTATGTCCACGCTCTCGAATCAATTCTGCTGTAGCCTGTGGATATTCTTCCCACTGCTGTCTCCAAAATTCTTCATCCATTCCTTCTTTACAATCAATAGCATAGATTTCATAATGCCTATGTGAATTAAATTGGGCTCGCAATAACAAACTTCGAACAACGCTATCAAGCGGATTCGGAATGCGAGGTTGTTCTCTCAGCAACCTCATGGTATTTTCTTGCTCGTGAAACTCATATTGAGTGATTGGAACAATGGATTCGATACCCATATTATCCCAACTAAAGATGAATGCGTTTTTAGTCATAATATACAGTATATTGGTCAAACCAGTATCGTGTCAATTGGATTCTTTGCCGGTTAAATAAGCATATGATCGACAAAATTAAAAAAGCACTCTGGTTCACAGCAGGTATTCTATTCTTAGGGTTGGCCTATGTTGGTATGGTTGTGCCCGGAATTCCCTGGTCAACACCAAG
>JAUKPQ010072342.1:0-93988 GCA_032273045.1 Chloridella minuta | reverse complement strand
ACGCGCTGGCCGAAGTCTGAAGCCGAGGCAAGATCGCCCGGCAGGAAGGATTCTTCAGGCGCTTTCTGCGCCGCTTGCAGCATCAGACCGGAAAAACTTCCCAGCCGATTGCGTGCATTTTCTGGAGCGACTCCAGAGTAAACTTCGGGGATCCGGTCGTACCCTACCCAGACCATCCCGTGTTGTAGTGCGAAGGTCGTGAGCGCCTGGAGGGTGCTTTGTTTGTCACCGGAAGGAGAACCGGAGACAGTGAAGCCAGCGGCCACCTTGTCACTCCAGTCGCGGGTGTACCAGACCTTGCTGGACTCATCCATGAAGGCCTTGAACTGAGCAGAGACTGAACCCATGTACGTAGGCGTCCCAAAAATAATAGCGTCGGCATTTTTCAATTCCTCCCATGGTGTCACATTCTCACCGCCGACGGCGACGAGCTTGGCTTCAATGCCGTCAACCGTGGCGGCGCCTTCTAAAACTTTTTGAGCCGCAAAAGCGGTGTGGCCGTAACCAGAGTGATAAACGATCGCGATTGTTTTCATTGTTTCTTCACCAGTTCGAAGTTCGCAGCGATCCGCACTTCTTGGCCGACAGCGAGGCCACCGGTCTCAAGTGTGGAGTTGTATTTCAGGCCGTAGGCGTAGCGATCGATCTCCGTAGAAACTTTGAGACCGGCACGAGTGCCGCCCCAAGGATCCTTCACGATGCCGTTGAATTTAGCGTCCCAGACCACGTCCTTCGTGACCCCGTTCAAGGTAAGCTTGCCGTACACTTTGTAGGTGGAGCCTTTCACCTTCTCGAACTTTTTTCCTTCGAACACTATGGTTGGATTTTTTTCGACGTCGAAGAAGTCTTTGGCGCGAAGATGTTCATCACGTTTACTATCAGCGGTGTTGATACTTTTAGTTTGAATAACCGCCGTGAACTTCGCATCGGTGAAGTCCGGTTTGTCGGATTTCACATCCAAGGTGTAGCTGTCGAACTTGCCGGTGGTTTCAGAGATCACCAAGTGATCCACGGCGAAGTTCACGCTGGAGTGGCTATGGTCCACATCCCAAGTTTGGGATTGGGCCATGGCCACCGGGAAGTTAAGAAGTGCAGCGGCGGTGACTGCGAGGGCGAGAGTTTTCATTTTAAGAGCTCCGAGTTTTGTTTCAAATGCAATTGTTGCATCTGAAACAAACTATGCTCCCGGTTTGTTGCATTTGCAACAAATTTCTAGTATAATCAGTTTTATGAATAATCCCAAAGGGTTAGAAGCCTGGGCCAAGTTTTTTGTTGCAAGTACTCGCCTCAACCAGGTGATGGAAGATGCGATGAAACTCGAAGGCCTTCCCCCCTTAGAAGTCTATGATGTGCTGTGGACTTTAGAGCGCGCACCCCATCACGCTCTACGATTCTCGGATCTCGGGGAGCGCGTGCTCCTCTCCCGTTGCAACGTCACCCGCCTGGCGGAGAAGCTCGAAAACCAAGGCTTGATCGAGCGCGAACGTTGTCCCAGCGATCGCCGAGGTGTTTATGCTGTCCTCACGAAAGACGGCCTTAAGCTGCGAAAAGACATGTGGAAGCGCTACGCGGAGTTGATCGAAGAGCACTTCTCCAGCCTTCTCTCAGAGAAAGAGCACGGCCAGCTCATCGAGATCATGAAAAAAGTATGGCAAGAGCCCGTCCCGGCCGATGAAAAAAATAGTTGTTCTGGCGCTGTCTAACGTCTTCCTGGTATGAGTTCGCTAGAACTTGCAATTACCCAGGAGGTTTCTATGAAATTGACTCTCGTCTTGTGCGCCTTTTTGTTCGCGACAGTCGCCTGCGCCGGCAATTCCACTGACCCAGTTCGCACGGTCTCTATGGTCGACATCCCGAGCTACATGGGTAAGTGGTATGAAATCACCCGTTTCCCGAATAGCTTCCAGAAGAAGTGCGGCGCCACCACGGCCGAGTACAAGCTCCGTCAGGACGGCAAAGTTGCTGTGAAAAACACCTGCAAGATCGCCGGCGGTCTTAACGTCGCCAACGCCATTGCTCGCGTGGCAGACAAGAAAACCAACGCGAAACTCAAAGTGAGCTTCGTGCCTTTCTTCAATCGTTTCGGCTGGTTCGCTGGAGATTACTGGATCCTCGATCTCGCGGCTGACTACTCCTACGTCTTGGTCGGTTCTCCCGATCGCAATTTCCTATGGGTTCTCTCGCGCACCCCAACCCTCGATGCGAACATCATCGAAGCGCTTAAGACCACCGCTCAACGGGAAGGTTTCGACGTTTCTCGTCTGAAAGACACGCCAGTTTGGACTGAGTAAAAATTTAAAGTGTGTGGGAATTAACATAATTCCCACATTGCTTTCCTTCTTTCTTTGCTATATCTCTCCCCCATGAAGAATTCCCTGATGATCGCTTTTGCCCTCGTAAGTACTGCCGCAGTCGCTCAGACGGCCGAAACGATTTTAAAAAACGACAGCACTTTCTCTCCCGAGCTCAAAGAGCGCTGGATGAAGGCCATCGAAGCCCAGTGCGCCCAGGTTCTTCTCAAGGTCCAATAGTTTTTTCACACCTCGCCCTTCGCGTCCTTACTTTGGGGTAACCTCCCCCCCATGAAAACCATCCTGTTTCTCGCCCTCTTCTTCGTTTCCAGCGCCCACGCCTCAAGCGAGTTCGTCTGCTCGATCATTCAGGCGCAAAAAATCTACAAAGACCTGCAAGGCCAGAACATCAACGACAAAACCAAGCACTGTGTACTTTCATGCCACATGGCCCTGCGCTGTCCGAGCATGGAGGTTTGGAATCTGGGTGTGCTCAAAGAAATCTACGACCTCTTCGGTGACGGTAATGCGGAATGGGCGGATCTCGCCGCTGATCGTGATGGCATCGTGATCGCCACCAGTCGCCGGGCACGCACGACAGCGGAGTGCTACCGTGAGTGCCGCGAGATCTATCCTTAGGTTCTCGGCATTCCTAAAGTGACCCATTCTCTGAACGTATCCAACACTTCTTGCGTCGGCACCGGTGCCCGTGGATTGCCTTCATCATCCAGCGGCGGCATGGTTCCAAAATCCAACTGCTCTTCAATGTCTTCAATCTCATCGCGAATCTCATTGTATTTTGTGAAGTCATCTAAGCGGGGCGAGTTGGCGTTGTGGCACATGGTGCAGCTCTTCTCGAAGAGATGAACCTTCAGCGATTCGTAGGTCGGCTTGAGTTCGATGGTCGGCACCGGATTGGTCGTGGCCGGTCCATTGATGTAGGCCGCCACGACTTCAAGTTGTGCTGACGTCAAAGCTGGCCCCCCTTGCGGCATACTGCCGTTGGCCATGCGAACGTAAAGTGATGACGCCTCGGGATTGCCCGCCACCACGCGCGACTGCACCTGGCCTTCGTCCGCAGCCCAGGCGTGGCAGCGCAGGCACATGGGTTTGAGAATAAAAGAATTCAGGGTGGCGAAATTCACTCCGCCTTCTATGGAAGGCGCCGCTTGGAAAAGAGTGTGTTCGCTGGTGCCGCTTTTTTCACAGCCAATAAGAACAAACATCAAAAGGAGGAATGTCTTCATATTAAAATCCATTGAAATAAAGTTGCAGCAACTGACTCTTCTCTTTCAACTCACCCGCGACACGCACGCGATGCTCGAACATCAGGGTGATGTGCGCCCAAAGGCGCCATTCAAACCCAATGGCTTCACGGCGCTCACGGGTTTGAAAAGAACGATCCCGCTCGAGGCCTTGCAGACTGGTGTACAGATGCAGATGCTCCCAAGGGTAGACGGAGAGCTGATGCAACCATGTCCACTGACGAAACTCGCTCTTGTCGGACTGCAACTCACGCCACGTGCGGTTGAGTTCACCCAAGTAAGCGAAGCGTCCATGGCCCGTCTTGACGAGCAATCCTGCTTGGCGACGCTTGATGGTGTCCGTTTCACCTTGCAGGCCTTGCACACCGATGGCCACAGGTCGCAGCGGTCTCCACCACGTCTGGAGTCCTTGGCCTGATTCTTCATTGCCCGCTTCTTCTTGCGGATTAGGTAAGTAAGCAAAGGCATGTCCGAAAAAACTTTCGCGGGCAAAATAGTATTTCAAAGTGACCGGCAAATCTGTCACGTACTGCCGGTTTTCTTGTCGCACATAAGCGGTGTGATCCACTAGACCGACACCCATAGGAAGCGCGCCGATGCCCACCGTGAGACGATCTTCCTTGAGACCTTCCGTACGCATGCTCCACGTCGCACTGACTTCACGGCCATAGAGACGCTGGTAAGGAGATTTCGCATCTTCCGGTGATTCGTCTTTGGGTTTCGGTGCCACCGCTAGAATGCCGTTCATCCAAATTTTTGGCGTGAGTTTGAATTGCGCGAGATAATCCATCTGCATGGGAAAGGTCCGAGTCTCATCTTCCGTCGCGAGCCGCATGATGCGGCCTTGGAAGGCCTGCACGTAACGGCTTTCTGACTCATCCTCCTCAGGCTCGGCGCTGAGGAGCGCTTGCGACGTCGCAATGCCCTGACCGTAGGCAGTCAGCAGTCCTCCCCCTTGTGAAGAAACATGGCACCCCGTACACGAGGTGTAACCTAAACGCACATAGGTGGGATGTGCGGATGTTTCTGAAGACATCAAAACCAAAATGATCCACACAACCCACATAATGCTACTCCGTCATCTTAAAGCTAACTTCAACCGCATCATCCACCTTCACTCCCATGAAGCTGGGACGAGGGAGCGCAAATTTCTCCAAAGAGATTTTTGTACTGCCGGTGACAGTGCTGCCGTCGCGTTTCACTGGAACTTGGATTGGGTGCGCAACACCTTTGATCGAGAGCTTGCCTTTGAGTTCGCCATTCCCCACGGGCATTTCCACCACTTCAAAACGAATCTTGGCGTCGCCAACATTTTTTGCAGCGAAGACTTTCTCGCGTAGATGCTGGTCCCGCTTCTCCATGCCCGTCAGGAGTTGAAACACATCGAGCTCAACCACCGTGCCAACAGCTTTGTCCGCCGTGTAGTCCACCTTCACATCGTCGGCGTTACCTTCCACAGTCACACCAGGAACATTGGTGGTGGCGATGAAATCAATTTTTGCGACGGCGGCCTGAGCTTCAAGACTGAATAAAAGAATCAATGCAAACATGCCTTCCTCCTTAAATACGAAATTCTTCGTGACCTTTGGTCCGAAGTTGCAAAATCCATTGCAAGGCCGCTTTACTGCGAGCGGGATCTTTCACTGTGATGGCGGCCTCAAGCTCTTCTACGGCACGGGCGAGCTCACCCATCAAATCCACGTACAACCGAGCGCGGACTTCACGTTCGGCATCCGGCAGACTCGTGACGGATTCTGGCATCACCCCCTGCGCTTCAATCGTGAGCGCCAGCACATCGCGAGCAAGCTGCGCTTCAACCGGACCAGCTGTGCCGGCGTTCACTGGGCGAGCGATGCCGCCAAAACTGCGGCCCATCAACCCCATGAGTTCTGCAAGCGAGCGTGTCTGAGCGTAAGCACTCATGTGGACCAAAAGAGAAAAAGCACCAATCACACAACCAAGAGCAAATTTTTGTAGCGACATAAGGTCACCTCCTTGCAAACAGTTTTAACCCCTAGGCCTTTGATATGACACAAAGAGCATCTCGCAAAAAATGATGGGATTTGACGGGATTAAGTGCTAAGCTAAAAATGATGAAAAACGGGACTAACTCACTAGAAATATTACTCTTCCAAGGGCGCTATCAAGAGTTACTTGCGGCACGTCCGGAGAAGCTCTCTAAGGATTTGGTGCCGTTGGTTTTAGGGGCCTTGAGCTTCACCGGTCGACTCGATGAGGCGTTGGCGCTCTTTGCTTTGCATGAAAAGCAATTCAACAAAGAACAAAAAATCGTCGCCACATTTTTTTTGGCCTTAGGTCTCATCCGAACTTCTGACTATGCCCACGCACGAAAACTCATCGCGCAGAACATGCTGGCCCTGCGTGAACGTCCCACGGCACGCTCTCGTTTTTATATTCACCAAGGCCTGGCGTTTTATCGCTACTTCTGTGGCCGCTGGGACGCCGGACTGCGCGTCGCCACCAAAGCCTTTGAAGCCGCGCTGGAAGATGGGTTTAGCTACGGCAAGATTCTCTCCAGTGATTTACGCGGTCACTTGCTGGTGCAGGTGCACAACGTGGACGAAGGTCTTAAGTATTTAAGTGATGCCGCAGTGATGGCACGAAAACTGGGGAATGCGGCCGTCGCCGATGCCGCAGAAATTTCGATGCTCACCTATGAGGCGCAGTACGGCCTCAAGCCGAAGACCATCCTCTCGAAGCTCAAGGCCAAACTGAAATCCCGCGATGTCACTGATACATACTCACGGGCCAGCCTCTTGCTAGAAATCTCTCGTCAGCTCATGCTGCGGGGCCAGCTGTTAGAAGTTCGGCCCTACTTAGATGAAGCGAGCCGTCTAATCTACATGTTCAAAAATCGCCGGCAAGAGGCGCTGCTGAATTTGCGCTGGGCCTACCTTAGCTTGATAAGTGGCGAGCCCTATCGCGCCTTGAGTTTTACTCAGGCCGCCGAACGCTGCCTTGATCTGCAAGTCGATCGCTCGCTTGAGCTGGCCGCCTTGGGCTTGCAGCTCAAAATTGTGAAGCAGCTGGGAATCGAAGAAAGAGAGTTCATTCTCGATGAAGAAATCCAGCGAAAATCGAAACTCTTCGGGGGAATGATTCACCGACGCATGTTGAACCGTCAGACTCCCCTCGGGCCCACCGGTAAAGGAGATCGCTTAGGAGAGATGATCGATGAACAAGGAGTGGAACGGGTTCTGAGTTCCGGTCTGCTACTACTTCTCTACGAACTCAAGAACTGTCCTTGGGAGCAGCAAATCTTCTGGCCCGATCTCACCTCGGGCGTGAGCGTCGTGTTTGACCGTGGCCGTGTCCACACGGTGACAGGTCTCACTCCTTTGATGCGTAAGACGCTGACGGCTTTACTGCAAGGCCATGGACGCAAAGAGGCTCTTATCACCCAAGTGTGGGGCTATGAGTACGATCCGCAACGCCACGATTCGCTGATCTACAACACCGTGACTGGTCTGCGGAAAATCTTAGGTCCTTCTGCTCATTGGATCGAAACCACTGAAGCAGGTTATCGCATGGCCAGCGGCATCCAGCTCAGAACAGATGACGTGCGTCCCGAAAAATTTTCTGGGGCCACAACGGCCCTGGCACCCGGCCTCAACCATCGTCAGCTAACGTTCCTCAAGAAGGTTAAACCCGGCGAATTCGTTCATGTCAGAAGCTATCAGAAACTTTTTCACGTCGCCGAGATCACCGCCTGCCGAGACCTGGCCAGCTTGCATCGAGAAGGCTATGTCTTAAGGGTGGGTCGCGCTCGCGCCACACGCTACACCGTGACCGGAGATCAACGATGAAAATAGTCTTGGCCCTTTTAGTCCTCACGCAGACAGCTTCTGTCTTCGCCGCGAGCTACGCCAACTACACCGTGCCGGTTTCTGCGGAACTCGCGCCCTACGCAAGTTTTGTTCTCAACAGTGCCACCGTCATCGAAGACCAGGCCGGCGTGGTCGTGAGCTACGACTTACCGGCTGAACTCGTCGGAACAGGCCATCCCCCCATCGTGCTCGGTGGAAAGAAGCGCCCGGGTCAGGTGCTGCTGCTGGAAGGCGAATTCGGTGAAGCGTCCTGCTTCTCGCGGAATGCGAAGCTTGAGTGCATCGTGAAGTATGAGGATCTAGAGATTGATCTCGCGGGCGTTGAAACCGTCTTGAATCAGCGGATCACGGATCCCCACGAGCGCGAACTGCGCCTACAGGTGGCGAAGATCTTCGGCGGCGAACCGGTGGGCATCGTCGATATTCTTCCCTAACCCAAAAGGTATCAATTACCTTTGGGCTTGCGCAGGGCTTCTTCGCTGCGGCGGTGAAACTTTAGATTTCTTGCGCTTCACTTCGCTTTATTTTTTTTCGCTAAAATGAAACTAAACCCCGCTGCGGTGATGAACATGATCACGCTGTAAACAGCTGCGGGCAATGCCAACGTAAACGATCCCAACACCGACATCGCGATGTAGAGAGCGAGTGTGCCGTTGTGGACACCCACTTCCATGGCGATCGCGGTGGCTTCTTGGTGGCGCAGCTTGAGCGCCAGGGGCACGACGTAGCCCACCGCCATGCTGGCCAAGTTAAACAGCAGCATCGCCCAGCCAATCTGCGCAAAGGATTCCGCCATCTGCGCGCGTTCCTTGCCGATGGCCCCCACGATCAAGACCACTAGAATGAGCATGGAGAAAATACGCACCGGTTTGTCGGCCTTCACGGCCAGCACCGGTTTCCAGTGGCGCAGGCCCATGCCCACCAGCACCGGGACCAGCACGATCATGAACACTTCGATGGTTTTCTGGAACTGCAGCCCGATGCTTTGCTCACTCCCCATGAAGTGCGCGATCGACAGATTCACGAAGAGCGGCAAGGTGAAGGCCGCGAGCACACTGTTGATCGCCGTGAGCGTGAGGTTCAGCGCGATGTCGCCGTGGGAAAGGTGCGAGAAGATGTTCGCCGTGATGCCGCCGGGGCTCGCCGCCAAGATCATGAGCCCCACCGCCAGCTCCGGAGGAAAGTTGAAGACCTTGCAGATCACCACACCCAGCGCCGGCAGCAAGATCATCTGACAGAGGAGTCCCACCACAACGCTCTTGGGGTACTTCAGCACGCGGGCGAAGTCGGCCGGTGTGAGCGCCAGGCCAAAGCCGAGCATAATGATGGCAAGCGAGAGTGGAAGAAGCGTCGAGACGATGAATTGTGTTTCCATGAGAAAAGTCTAACACGGCCCTCAGGAAATAAAAGTGCCTCTTGGAATTCTCCAAGAGGCCAGGTGCAGCAAGAGAATTACATCGTGACTTGAGTCATGCCTGTGAAGTCCATCTGTTCGAAAGCAAACTCACCTTCGAAAGGGATCACCACATCGACGGTCTCGCTCGGCATTCTCACGCAGCGAGCTCTCATCGACATTTCATTCATCACGGCGATGGCGCGGAACTGCAGCACGGGCTGACCGTCGATCATGTTGAACTTGGCGACGTGGCCAACCAGGCGATCCACACAGCCGTTGAGCTTCACTTGAACTTTTACATTCATTCCGTAGGCTAGGCAGCGCATGCCACTGCCGTTGATCGGGCAGAGCAAGCTGCTCGACAGAACTTTCGCGTCGGCGCTGTAGATGTGCAGGTCACCTTTTTCGAGCTGGGTGAAGTTCGAGGCGAACGTAGCTTGGGCGAACACAAGGGCGACGAGGGCGATGAGGTTTTTCATATAAAGACTCCGCAGGGGTTAAGTTTCAGTCGTTGCGGAAAATAGTGCAAAGCCTCTATGAAATCAAAATAAATATAGTTAACATAATGTTTAATGGTGCTAAACAATCTCGATCTCAACAGACTCAAGTGCTTTCAAGCCGTTGCGGCCAGCGGCAGCCTCCTCGAGGGCGCCAAACAACTGAATATCACCTCCTCGGCGGTCTACCAGTCAGTCAAAAAACTCGAAGCCGATCTCCAGAAGCACCTCTTTTTCCGCGCCGGCAAGAAGTACGTGCTCACCGATGAAGGTCGCAAGCTTCAAGAGCTCTTCGCAAGATTCCTTTGGGATGTCTCGCAATTTCAAGAAGCTACCCAGAACTCCTCCGACACCCTCGAAGGCGACATCCGCATTGGCCTTCCGTTGAACTTTTCTAAGTCCGTCTTCATGCCGATCCTCGCCAAGTTCAGCAAGCTCCATCCACGGGTGAGCTTCCACCTCATGATCGGCGAATCTCGCCGTCTCGTGGAGCACATCAGTAAGTTTGAACTCGACTTCGCGATCACCGATGATGCGATTCCTACCGAGCTGCTGCCCAAGATCGAAAAGGTAGAAGTCTTCAAAGAAGAACTGGTCCTGGTGTGCTCACCGAGTTTCTACAAACAGCATGAGAAGACGCTTCGGTCGCTAAAAAAACAGCGGGAGCTTCCGCATCTGGACTACTCCCGCCATTTACCACTGATTCAGCGCTGGTACAAAACCCACCAGCAACGCCCGGCGAAGATCACGCAGTTCCACACCATCGACAACGTGGAAACCATGGTGGTGGCCCTGCATGAAGGCCTGGGACTTGGGATCATCCCGAAGGTGCTTCTCGACAACACGAACCTCGTGGTCGTCCCGGCCCAGGAGAAGGCACTCTTCAACACCCTCTTCCTGGTGCAGGAATCGAACTACATCAACAACACGCTCATGAAAAAATTCCTAGCGTTTCTGCGCCAGTCTCTCTAGGTGCTCGGGCCGTGCGACGTACACCAGCTGGTCATCCCAGCGCCCAGCTTGGAACCAGTAGGCCTTCTTGATGCCCTCGCGCTCTAGCCCCAAGCTCTTCACGAGCTTTATCGATCGACGATTGTCGAGATCGATGGCAGCTTCTAAGCGCTGCAGTTTCAGCAAGCGCAGACCGATGAACAATCCCCCCCTCGCCATCTCGCGCCCCAGGCCCTTGTCCCAGTGACGATTGAAGAGCCGGTAGCCGAAGTTGGCAAAGCCCATGGTCTTGCGATCATAGAGCGAGATGTCGATCACGCCGACCAAATCGCCACCATGAAATGCGGCGTAGACGTACACCTTATCTTCGCGCGCTAACCGCGCATGACGGGCACGCACTTTTTCAAAATCCTCGCGAGTGCACTTTTCTGAGGGATAGGGATCGATGTCCCATTTGTTTTTCTTAGGCAGGCCACCGGCATAGGCGTCAAACCAAACGGCATAGTCACTGCGCCGTAACGGTCGCAGCACGAGACGCCGTGTCTCGTGGACAAGTCTACGCATGTCAAAATCCTTGGATCAAAATTATATAAGGGGAAAGAAAAGCGGCGGCGCTAGTTAAGAGCGAAGGCCGCTTGATTTGTGAATTGTTCCATAGGGCCTCCTTTTCTGACTTCCGTTTCCACTGGTGGAAACGACTGCGCATTTGAACGATATCGATCGATTACATGATCGAGATAATTCTATCTAACTTATTTCATCCAAGGGTGCAACCTGAGTTTCTGGCGAGGCCCGGTAGATATTAAAATGCTCCTCACCGTCACCCGTGTAATCCACCACGGCCCATGGATGATGGTCGGCGATCAATTTATTGGTCGCCTGGCCACGCGCCACCAAACGAATGGGACGCTTAGCCGCTTCCAAACTAATTTGTCCGAGAGTGGCGTTGATATGATCGTGGCGGCCATAATCATAAATGAAATAAACATCGACTTCCGGCAGAACAAAATCTTTCGCGAAGAGATCTGTCACTTCACACTTGGCATTCACACATCCCCATCGTGCGTAGATGCGATTCGCTTCCTGCACACGCTCAGGCACATACTCATGTCCAATGAAGTGCGCTCGTGGATACTGCGCCCCCATCACAACCCCCAAACGTCCATGGGCCGCACCGAGATCAATCACCGTTTCATTTTTGAGTTCCAGCAGTTCGCAAATTCTTAACAAAACGGCATAAGGTGTATTGAGCGTTTGCACATCCAGCCCCACCCACGTTTGGGCGCCGTCATGGATCGCCGGTCCCCAGTATTCAAAACTTCCATCAGGAAGCTTAATGCGGCCCTGCTTCACAAGCTTCTCTTCAATGCCTTTGAGATCAAAGCCGAGAATCTTATCTAGGAGTATCGAATGTTGACGGGCGATTTGGTCATTGTGCTTCGGGACGCGGAAGAAATCTTTTTGCTGGAGCATCCGCCTCACCTCCACATCCGGCAAAGGTGTGGTGATGAGCCTTTGCCAATCGGCCAGCTCAGCGAAAGATGTAGTTGGCGAAGATGGAGAAGTTTTTTTCATGCTTCGTCTCTCCCACATCCGCTAGCCACGGATGTGCGTACTGGATGAGCGAGCGAATGGTTTCTCCGCGCGCGATCACTTGAAACTTATGAACGTCGGCCAGATTCTGTAATTGTCCCATAGTCCAGCGGATATGGTCCATGGCCCCGTAGTCATAAATCAAATAACAATCCGCCAGCGGCAGTTGAAAATCTTTGGCGAACATGTCCTTGCATTGCAGACGGGCATTTTGGCAGCCGTGCTTTGCAAACAACCGATTCCCTTCTTCCACGCGCTCCGGGACAATCTCAATACCGGTGAAATGCGCATCCGGGTGACGATGATGAAGCACGAACCCCATGCGTCCATAGGCAGCGCCGAGATCCACCACATGGGCCTCGCCTGGCAGATCAATCAGATCACACATCGTACTGAGTTCATCGTAAGGAGTGAGCAATGTTTGCGGGAGCAGACCAATCCACGTCTGCGCCTCGTGCACCATCTTGCCCCAGGTGCCTACGTCCCCATCGGGGTCTTGCATGAAAGCTTGTTCGTGCAACTTATGCTCGATGGCATTGATCTCAAACCCGAGTTCAATATCGATACTCTCGGCGTGCTTGCGTGGTGGCACAGCAAGACAGCGAAAGTAATCTTTGTTTTGGAAGTAGTAAGCAGACATAGCCGGCTAGACTACCTGCTGGCCCACGCGCCGACAAGGGAACCGATACTCATAAGCAGCATCGCCGTCCACGTCAGAGGGCCTGCAGCCACACCGGCAACGAACACGAGCAAAAGTGTGGAGAGCACGGGAGTGAGATACGAGAGCGCACCGATCACGCGCGGATCTCCGCGCTTCACCGCCACGTCCCACAGGAAAAAAGCAGCGCCGAAAGGGCCCACACCTAACCACAGCAGCAGCCACCATTCTTGTGCGTTTGGAACAACCCGCGGTTCAACAATAAAATGAGTGAGAGCACTCAGCGTACTGGCGATGAGACACACTCCCGCGGTCGTGATCACTTCCACCGGAGGTGCTTTCTTTTTTAGCAGTGAGTACAGAGGCCACGTGAAGGCCGCCAGCAAAGCGAGGGCGAAGCCCCACCAATTCTTTGAGGTGAATTCCAAATCACGACCTGAAATGAGTAACACCACACCCGCAAAGGCCAACCCCGCTCCGATGAAATGCCCCGCGCGAAGTTTTGCTTCTCGAAAAAACAGCGGCGCCATGAGCACCATCAGCATGGGCCACAGATAGTTAATCAGATTCGCTTCGACCGGTGGCGCGAGTTTAAAAGCAGTAAAAAGAAAAAAATGATAACCGAAAAATCCGGCCACCCCTAAAACCAGCACACTCAGGGGTGGAAAGGCCCTGCGTCCGTAAAAAAGTGCGGGCAAACCGCCAATGCCAAAGGCGACGGCGAGTTGCAGGAATGGGGGGATGCCCGCCAAAAGACTTGAGGTCATGGCGAGGCTTGCCCAAAGTATTATGGCGAAGAGGGCCAGCAGGCTTTGCATTTCTTAAGGTTAGCCCAACTATGTAGATGTGACAGTGCCAAAATGCACCTCTTGTCAGGTGTTTACGGGCCAGGGCAAAGTGTCAAAATTCAAAATTTCGGAGATTCAATGGACGCCTCAAAAAAGGACCGTTACTTCGCGCAGCCCTTTGAGCGCGTCACGCCTTTCAGCTTTAATGCTGAAGTCGCCGAAGTATTTGACGACATGGTCACGCGTTCCGTTCCGCTCTACCGCGAAAACCAACAGCTCACCGTTGACCTACTCTCCCGTCTTCTGAAAAAAAATGACGTGGTTTATGATCTTGGTTGCTCCACGGGCACTGTGCTTTATCTCCTAGGCCAGGCCCTCAAGAATCTTGATCTGCAACTCATCGGCCTTGATGCCTCAGCTCCCATGGTGGAGAAGGCCCGCATGAAACTCAAGGCCTTCGGACTCAAGAACGCCGAAATTGAAAAAGCGGACATCACCCAAGTCCACTTCCTACCCTGCGGCGCCGTCGTGATGAACTACACGTTGCAGTTTCTTCCGGTAGAAGCGCGCTTACCTTTACTACAAAAGATTTACGCTTCTCTTCGCCCCGGCGGAGTTTTATTGCTGGCCGAGAAGATCCAAACGGATGCCCCTGGTCTGCAAGATCTCGTGACGGACATCTACTACGATTTCAAAGGCCACAACGGTTACTCAGAACTAGAAATTTCGCAAAAGCGTGAAGCCCTTGAAAACGTGCTGATCCCCCTGACCCCAACTCAGCAAACCGAGCTCTTACGCGAGGCGGGCTTCGGTCCTGTCGAGATGCTGCTCCGTTGGGGGCCCTTCGCCACCTTCCTCGCTGTAAAATCCTAAACCCACAGGCTTCAGTGGTTTGCAATTCTACACGGGCTTCGAAGGCAGAAGCGGCGTCTACATGAGCCAGCTTGCGTTTGCGGTCATCCCCTGCCATTCTCTCGAACAAATGTTCACTCTCCCTACTGACCTTTTAGCTCTGCACGAAACGCGCCTCAAGGCGCTGCACGCCCCTCGCCAAGAAGAGGCCCTCAAAGCATTGGCGGTCCTCAATCCTACCGACGCGCAAAGTGTCCATGCCACTGCGCTCGCTCTTCGTCCTTGGAAGAAAGGGCCCTTTGAATTTTTGGATACCCTCATCGATGCGGAATGGGACTGCCGCCGCAAATGGCAGCGCTTGCAAAAACATCTACCGGACTTGAGCGATAAACTTGTCCTCGACGTCGGCTGTGGCAATGGTTGGTACATGAATCAGCTGCGCCAAGCAGGCGCCCAGCAGGTCGTCGGTTTTGATCCCGGCCAGATGAACTACCTGCAGTGGATCTTCACGCAAAAAATCAAACCCGATCCTGCCCAGGCGCTTTATCTTCTGGGCGTCGAAGAATTGCCCGCTTTGAAAAAGACCTTCGATGTGATTTTTCACATGGGTGTTTTGTATCATCACCGTGATCCCGTCATGCAGTTGATTGATCTGCGTGAGTCGCTGACTCCCGGTGGAACTCTCTTTTTAGAAACCATTGGCGTGCCCGGTGCACAGACGACTCTCTACCTGCCGCCAGATCGCTACGCCGGAATGCCGAATGTGTGGTTCCTGCCGACGCTGAATGCGCTCACCACCATGCTCGAACGTGCCCGCTTCACGGATGTGAAAGTCCTCACCACGCACTGGGATGGTGTCGATGAACAGCGTCCCACCGAATGGGGCCCAGGACCCAGCTATGCAGGAGCGCTGGATCCCGCTGATCCACGCAAAACCATCGAAGGCCATCCCGCTCCGGAGCGATTTATCGTGAGTGCTCGCACTAAGGAGATTCGATGAGCGACAAAATCATCCTGGATCACTACGCCAAACTCTCGAAAGGCTGGGGTCTCCAAGGCCAGATGTCCATGCAGGACAAGGTCGTGCGCGAGCGGGAGACGACTTTCATCACCGCACAAACGCAGCACTGCCTGCGCACACTAGGAGTGGCCCCTGAGCAGGCCCTGGTGCTCGATGTGGGCTGTGGGAACGGTTACCTGCTGGCCGCCCTGTGGGAAGAACTCGCCGGCGCTGAGTTGCGGGGAATAGAATTTGTGCCGGAGCTTGTGGCGCTGGCCCAGACACGCACGTTGCCGGGACTGACAGTCGAGTCCGGTGACATGCGTTTGCGCGACAGCTTCAAGCAACAGGCCCACGTGCTGATCACCGAGCGCTCCGTGGTGAATCTTCTTTCCTGGGAAGAACAGAAAACGGCTTTTGAAAATATCGCCGCTTGGATCAGGCCCGGAGGCTTCTACATTATGGTGGAAAGCTTCCAGGAACCTTGGATTGAGATGAACGATGCGAGGCGTGAAAATAATTTGCCAGAAGTACCCATCTCATCCCACAACCGCTATTTGAAAGAACCGTGCATCGACACCCTGGGGACTTTAGGCTTGCGCATCGTGCCAGGAATTGAGCCAAAGAATGCTCTCTCGTCTCATTTCTTCCTCTCGAGAGTGTTTCAACACCTGTTAACCCACGAAGGAAGACCGGCCTCCGAGCGAGTTTGGCAGTTCTTTGCCGAAGGGCTTCCTACGGATGTGGGAAACTATTCGCCAATTTTGTTCAGAGTTTTTCAAAAAGACTGCATCTAACCCTTGGCGATGACATACCGGCCCGACTAAGATGCCTCTTCAATATTGGAAGTTCTTAAGGAGCAAGTACATGGCCAACGGAAGCCGTCACCGCCGCAAGCACGCTAAAGGTCGCCGCAAGGTTGGATCGAAGAAGAGAAGAGCGGCCCGCTTGAGAAAAGCAAAAGCGTAATTCGTTACGTTTTCGAAATTTTTTACAAAGAAGCCTCCCTTTTGGGGAGGCTTTTTTGTTTTTACTTAAGGACAGGAATCCGAAAGCCCCTTACCATTTGTTTATAACATTTATTAAGGGAGCTTTAATGCCAAGCGCTTTTCAGATCATCGATCAATGGTTCCGCCGCCTTTGTAATGGCCTCTCACTGATTTTTCTCCCTGGGATCGCGGGCCTCTTCTTCATCGACTTGAACACCAATGTGTTTCGCGGTGAGTTTGGCATGACGGATTTAGTGAATTTCAACGCTCTCGTAGTTTACTACGTCGAGAAGCTCGATCTCGCTGGTCAACAGACCATGCTCTACACCGTCGTCATGGCACTTCTGGTTTACATCTTTGGTTACTTCCTCCACTCCTCGTCAAAGTTTTTCGCTGGCCCTCGCCGCTTCCGCTCATTGTTCAAGGTCACGGACACGGAAGCCGCTCCACACTTGGAGTTGCCTCCCTCCGCTTTAGTATTTTTGCAAATGAAGGAAGGCGATCTTGTGACGGGCGCCGGGGAAGAGGCGTGCAGAACACTTGTGACTTCTTCGGGGATCAGCAGCTTGCTGCCAAGCCTTGAACGTCGCATCGGCTTCTACCGCGCCATGGGATACCTGTTCTCACTCATGGTCTTGCTGGACCTGTGCTTGTTCTTGGTGTCGTTTGATTTCTTAGACATCGTCATCAAAGCTTCCATCGTTATCGCCAACCTCACCTTCGCGTTCTTATTCTTCAAAGGACAAGAAGAGTGCGGCATCAAGTGGAAAGAGACGCTCTCCGCTGAGACGTTGGTTGCGGTGGCGCGGCTGAAAAAAAACTAGCTCGCTTTGCGCTCGAAGTACTGAAGATCGACAAAGAGGGCCGCCGATAAAATCAACAGGCGGTCCTCACTATCTAAATTCTCTCCATGCAACGACAGCACGAAGTTATCTTTGTCCGTGAACATCTCTGAGAGAAGTCCCGACCAGCGCTTCTGCACCTCCGCCACTTCCCTTCCATGCTTACTGAAGGTAAACGTCCAGACTCTCCAGATCGGTGAGCGAACTTCGTAGCGGATCTTGCCGCGAGGATCTTCGACGTCAAACGACTTGTGGAAAAACGCGAAGCGCTGCTGGATGGCGCCGATCATCTCATTTTTTGCATCGTAAACTTCCAAGCGCTGAAAGAACCAACGGAACGGATGCGTGAGCTTGAGCGCTTTCTCGCGTTTGGAATTGAAGACATAAATATCAAAGCGCCGCCAGTGCCCGAGGTACTGACGAAGGAGAAATCCCCACAGACCTTTTTGCTGCTCGGCCGCGTAGCCAATGGGCTGCCCGTTCTGATCCGTCACACTGTACTTGTTGCGTGTCTCGAAGCCGATCCACTCGCCGATTTCGTGTAACTGCTGCAGCTTCACGCGTGGCAGTGGCAAGAGTTCCTGCGCTAAAGTATGGGTCGCCGGTGGAAACGTGTGTTCAATTGTCATGGGTCTAGTTTAGGGATCAAGGGCAGCTGGGTAAAGTCCTGAAAGGACGTCCGTTTTAGTCGGGTCTTCCGAGTAATTATTACTCCCTCGCCGCATTCTTCCTCAAACCGTCGCGCTTTCCACCCATAATCTCTCCATGCGACACATCACCACTCTCCTCTTCTCTCTGGCCCTCACTCTGAGTTCCGTGGCGTGGGCCGCTCCCCTCACCAGCGTGATCAATTTCCTGCGCTCGACGCCCGCCTACTTCGATGGGGCCGTGGCTTTCAAAACGAGCGCCAAAATCTTCGAGGAAGGTTGGACCACGGTGAAGATCAACGCCAACCAATCGATTGGCTTCAAATTCAAAGAAAACTCGATCGAAGTTTATCCCGGCAACGCCCTCGATATTCGCAGCTACTACCTCAAGGTGAAAGTGAAGCACGTGCGCTGGCATCCGACGCGCGGGTTCTACGCCGACGCCGAACTCCCCTTGGACATCACCGGCCTCTCGCGCGCGAGCGTGAGCGCCACCGTGGCCCAGGATCTCGAAGAAATCTTCGGCGAAAAGATGAAGCGCGCCAACGAACAACTGCGTCGCGTGCGCACAGTCCAAGACATCGGGGCCTCCATGAAGATCGTGGACGCCATCGTCGACATCTTCAAGGAAGAAGGCAGCGGCGTCGTTCTGCCGAAGTACTACGGCGAGACGGGCCTCAATTTCACACCGAGCGCTAAGGCCCTGCAGCTCTACGGCATGCGCGTGGGCATCAAGGACCAGGACATCGTGCGCGCCGGCTTCGAGTTCAACGGTGATGCCACCGCCGTCTATCCCTATTCTCTAAGTGTGAGCTCAGCGCGCGGCATCGACATCAACGAAGGCACCACCTTCCGTCAGAACATGCGCATCGTCTTCAACCAGATCAACATCGACGACAAGGGTACGAGCATCGAAATCGATCTCGGAGCGACGGAAACCATCGCTGGCATCCTGACCGCGATCGAACTCATCGCCGCCTCCTCTGGCCGCCCGGTACGTCGCTGCCACGAGTGCTACGAGCTCGCGACCCTGCCGCCCATCCGCCTCATGGTCGAAAGCAAGATCCGCACGGCCATCTTGTCCCAGATCGATGCCCTCTGGCCTACGCTGCGGTTGATGCACGTAAGCCCCGCCGTCTACCGCGGGTTCAAGAAGCAGGAAGGTTGCAAACTCACGGCGATCAGCTGCTCGCAGACCTGCGCCCGCGACGGCGACCCGAAGGCCTGCAGGAGCCGTTGCGAATCAAAGATGAATCAGTGCGCTCGCTAACGACGTGACGTCTTTCTTCCATCCCGCGCGCCGGGCGAGTTCCTGGAAGGTTTCGCTCACAGAGTGACCCGCTTCACGCCAAGTTCTCAGCGCCGCAGCTCCGGCCGACTTGCTCATCTTCTCACCGGCCTCATCGAGTAACAGTGGGTGGTGCAGGAAATGGGCCTGCAAAAAACTCTCCCCTTCAGCTCCCAACCTCTTCGCTAACGCCCGCTGGACTTCCGATGATTCGCGCAAGTCCTCGCCACGAATGATAAGACTCGTTCCCAAACGCAGATCCTCCACCAGACTCACGAGGTGATAGGCCGGAGCGTCTTCTTTGCGCCATAAGACGACATCATTTTCTGGAAGATCACTGCGCCAGCGCCGCTGGATCACGTCAACGCCAAGGTCCCGGCAATGGCCATCGTAGAGCTTCGAGGTACGAGCGCGCACCTCTTGACGGGAACAACCACAACCATAGCTCGGAAATTTTTTAAACCATCGCCGATACTCATCGGTGCGGGCGGTTTGAGTGAAATTCTGTTGGAATTCTTCCGCCGTTTGTGGGCCCTCATCCCAATCGAACCCTAGCCATTTGAGTGTGCTGAAGATGTCTTCTATGTACTCTGGTCGCGCGCGCTGAGCATCTAGATCATCGATTCGTAAGGCAAGCTGTCCACCGGCACGGCGGGTGTGAACCCAGGTCAGAGTGAAATTAAGCAAATTCCCCCAGTGAAGAAATCCACTGGGAGTGGGGGCCAAGCGTGCCCGCACAATCATTAGTGCGCGCTCTCGCTGAAGTAGCGCAGCACCATGGAGGTTTTCGGTTCATCCTGTTCGCAGCGTTTGACATCTGCTTTGATGAACTGCGCATCCAATGCTGAGCGAAGCTCCGCAATGTCGCTGGCCTTCTTTTCGCTGAAGCTCACTTCACTCAGGAGCGTTTGCTGGCGGCCCACGATCCAGCGCTCGAGACGCCACTTCTTTCCACGAGCACCAGCAGCAATGTCCCAGCGCTCCACTTGCACCGGCCCGAAGCGTCGCCAAGGTCCTGTGACCGTGCCTGCGAGACGAGCGATGACATCTTTTTGTTCTCTGCTTAAGAGATCACGAAGAGAGGTTGATTTTCCGGACATGAGGGCCACGGCCTTGGCCCGATCGATTTCTTGATTCCACGAACACGCCGACAGCGCACGCCCACGATAGACGTCCACTTCACACTCGGCCGCTTCGGTGCTTTCAGGCGGAAGTGTTTCCGCGCGCCACTTCACCGTGATCTCACCGACGTCTTCCTTCACGCGTAACCGAATGGTCACGGCGAGCGCTTGCAGCTCAAGTTCGGCGGTGTCGTAGTAAGCGACACTCATGTTTTTCAGATTGCTGCCTTGGAATTTTTGCACGAGCTCTCGCGGTTCATGGCCGCAGGCCTGGCCATTCACTTCACGAGGCCACTCGGGCATGGCCCATGCAGCAGTCACTAACAACCAACTAAGGCAGAATGTTTTCATGGAATGAGTCTAGCAAGGCCATGATTTCTCGGCGAGTCCCCGGCAATGGCCTACAGGGGTGTTTTCGTCAGGTTTTGGTTAGCACAGGGCCCTTCTTGCCCGGCCAGCGCTCCACGGCAACAGCCCCTATCCTGGAAAAAATACCTTTAGGAGGTGCTCCCATGCGTCTAATTTCCGCATTTGCTACGGCGTTGTTCCTAGCAGTCCCTTCAACTCCCACTCCAGTGCTAGTTGAAAACCTAAATCTCAATTACCAAAACGGAACTGGCACCGCCAGTGCCGCCCGTGCACAGTTTGAAGTGGAAGGAAAAACCTGGGACTTCACCAACTCTACTTTCGATGTGCGCGAGCAAGCAGGCCAATTAGTCATTGAGCGCCCAGCGGAAGGTTTCTCTTACACCATCGAAGCTTCATTTCTTGAAGGCGTGAGCGCAGCGAAGGCCAGCAGTGTGTGGTTTGACTACGCTCCTGGGCGTGTGATTGCGAAAGCGGCCTCAGCTCAGTTAGTGAAAGAAGGCGACACCACCGATTTGAGCAAGCTCGCACTGACGTGCCGTGCAGCGGCTCGCACCATCGATCCGATTGATGCCTGTATCTATTCTGGCACCATGACTTTAGCAAAATTGAACTCGGCTTCACGTGCGCTTGAAGTCAGCGAAGTCGACCTCGCCATCATCAAAGGAAAGACCACCTTCGAAGTGAAGATCGGCGGCATCGGAAAAATCAAAGGCAACGGAACGACGACACACCTTCCGGATGAGAACACCATCAAGATCAAAGTTGATAACGTGAAGCTTGGCATCCTGAGCATCACCGGTCAGTTCTTCTCGGAGCTGGAGAAAAATGAATCGGAAACTTTGCGCGTGGAACGTCCTTTCATCTACGTGGTGTATAAAAAGTGAAGGGAGCGTTTTTCCAAAAACCTCTCGAATGGCAAATCGACGTACTCGGTGAGGCGTGGTCACAAGGTGAATTGATCAAAGGGGAATTGCGAGTAAAAAACCTCGGCGACTCCCCGATCACACTTGATGGTGCCGGCGTGAAACTCTCCTACGCCGACATCAAAAAAGTCCACGCCCGGGATGAGAAAGCCTTCAAAGAAGAAGCTCAAGTCCTGTTCCCGGCCGGCACAACCATCGCTCCGCAAGAATCGAAATCGCTTGCGGTGCAGTTCACCTTGCCCACCAATTGCCCGGTCACGGATAGTAAGGCGAGCTACTACGTGACTTATGGTCTCACGGCCAAAGAATCCAATCTGCAAGTGCACGTGGGCCCAAGAAAACTCTTCACCGAGATCCTGAAGTTAATGGAGACCTTCCAGCGCTTTAAACCCAAAAGCATCAAGGCCAGCAAAGGCGCAGTTGAATTTAAACTCCTGCCGCCTACATCTCGAGAGTATGCCCACGTCGAAGCGCTCCACTTAGAACAAAGCCTCGAGGGCGACCAACTTAAGCTCGACTTCACCTTTAAAGTCAAAGTGCTCGACACTAACTCGGTCACCACGAAAGTGGCGAAGGACGAGCGCCACGTTTCAAAGGTGCTGACTCCCCGGGAGTACTCCCTCGGCCGTGACATGATCAATCAAGACGGGATTTTGAAGGCCCTGGAAGAAGTCTTGGGCCAAGTTAAGATGAAAGGTCTCTAGGCCGCTTTCTTAAGTGGCAGCGGCGATTTTTTTCCACGCGCACGACGCAACAGTGGACGATACATCTTGCCGTGAATCTTCACCACGTGAATGGCCGCCAAACGACGAGCACGCAATCCACTCGGGATGGCTTCGCTCGCGATGCCCAGTAAAAACGCATGATCCATTTTTCTATCGAGGAATACCGCGAGGCGAATGAGTGCGAGTTGATGGCCCTCATCCATTTCAGGGTAGGCCGAGTAGAACGACTCCACCACTTCGCCACCGGCATCGGCCGAAAGCCCTTGTAGAATTTCTGTGGGAAGGCCTTGCATGCCTCCGCGGCGAGAGGACCACACCAACGCGTGCACCAAGAAATGCCGTGGCGATAAAAGCGCCAACATGGCCATAGCGCGCGAGCCACCGAGCACTCCGGCCAGCCGTGTCTCACGATCCAGTGCCTGCACGATCCTACTCACCAGATGTCCCGTCACCAATGCACAGATCAGCGTGCCCACGAGATGCAAAGCACTCATGCCTGCCATGATGGCGGAAGGTTTAGCGAAAAGTCCGTGCGCAAGAAAAGCACCCAGACCTAAGAGCGAACCGATCGCCAAAAACGCCGTCGCGTGCCAGCGACGCAAGAGTTCTTGCAAGGCCGGGGCAAAACCGGACGTAAGCAATTGAATGGTCGGCTGATAAAAAATCTTATCCACACTTCGCTGCAAAGCTGTCGCTGCGACGAGTGCCGAGAGGTTGCCGGAGAAAAGCGCCAAGGCAAAAATCCCTTGGGTGAGCACCAGGCCACGAAGCGAAGCCTGAGGACACCCCATGCGTGGAGCAAACCAACGAATACGACGGAGCAAACCGAGTGCGACGGTAAAGCCCGCGCTCAGGAGATAAAAATTCACCACCAGCGGGCCGACGTCTTGCTGACTCGAACTCAGCGCGAACTTAAAGCCGGTGTCGGCGGAAACTTTCAAGAAGCCCGCGATGGCACCCACAACGAGGAGGGAGGAAAGCAATTGTGGCGGAGCAAGTGTTGGGCCCACCGCACTCACCTGAGGAGTTGCTTCTTCTCCTTTCCTGAGCACGAAAGGCAGGTACAACGACGACAGCGCCAAAACCTCGAGGCTGAGAAGCAACCAATGATTCGCCGGCAGCGATGCCGTCAGGGCCGCCGTGACGGTTCCGAGTTCATAGGCCAGCACGGCCCATCCCAAAATCCGCCCCGCACTCAAGGGCCCAAAGCGATGCAAGACTTGCGAGTACGCGTGCCACTTGGCGAGCTCACCGAAGAGCAGCGCCGCGAGGGCTGACCACACCGGTGCCTCCGGGGCCAGCGTCGACAGCGCCTGGACCGCCAGCCACGCCGGCAGCATCAACCAGGCCGCCAACGTGGGCTTCTGGAAGCGGGCCAGGAAACGCATGAGTGTGAAGAAGGCGAGACCGGCGCACGAGCTCACCGCGAGAATCAATTCGAGTGATGAACCTTGCAGCAAGGAAGTGGTAGTGCGGATGATGCCCAGGTTGGAGAGCCAGCTGCCCGCAAAGAATGTCAAAAACAGACTGAAAAGAGTCCCGTTCATTGGGAGTCTTTTCGTCTGTTTATGCGCGAAGGTTTAGGTCTTTCCTAGGGGGCCTTGACCGGGAACGGGTTCTGGCCGCTGAGCATGCCGCCGCCAAAGTAAGAGTAGATGATCCGGCCCGAGTCCACCGGGTCTACCGTCACGCCGCGGGCGTTCTTCTGCAAGGGCGGCGACTGGTTCTTAAACCACGTCACGCCCCCATCCGGGCTCGAGAGCTGACCACCCTCGCCCCACTGGCCGGTGAGGTCAAAGTACCCCGCCACGTGCACGCGATTCGGATCTTTCGGATCGAGCGAGAGGCCCGTGGCGTGGGTCACCTGCTTCACGCGGTTCCACGTCGCACCCCGGTCGGTGGATTTCCAGACGCCGGTCATGAGCCAGTTACGATTGTTTTCGTAGTCGATGAGCCAGAGGTTGTTTCCGTTCGTTGGATCAACCGCAAACGCCGTCGGGTAGTACCAAACCTTGTAGCCCGCATCGGCGGTCGGTGGGTAGTTCACCGTGCCGCGAAGCAGTTGCCACTGAGTGGCACCGCCGGCGACGTTCAGGAAATAGATTCCGGTCACGGCCTGGTTGGTGAACGCCGGCGCATCTCCGGTCAAGAGCGCGTAGACGTTGCCGGTGGCGGCGTCGACTTCGATCTGCGGAATGATTTTACTCCCGGCCGGAAGACCCGAATTAAACTGCGCCCACGTGACGCCGTTATCAAGCGAGCGCAGCACGCCGATCTCCTGCGTGCCTGCGTAGAGGTGATTGCGAGTGGAATCGTAGCCGACGGAAAGGTACTGGCGTGACTGCTCGGTGGTTTCGCCGGTCAGGCGGACCCAGTTCAAACCGCGATCGGCCGAGCGATAGATGCCGCCGTTGCTGGAGGCCACGTGGCCGTACCATTCGTTGGGATAGTCGTGCTGATTACCGACCGCTGCGTAGACGACTTTGTCGTCGTCGACGTCGAAGGCGTAGTCGTAGTTACTGTTGAAGCCCGCCTTGATGACACGGAAACTCTGGCCCCGATCTTCCGAGCCCAGCCCCCCGATGTCGGCCGCGGCCACGTACAAGAGATTCGGATTCTTCGGATGGAACTTCGTCTTGTAGGCCGTGATGACTTCGAGGCCCCGCGACTTCCAGAACTTCTTGGGCGCGCGCTCACCGACGTCGGCGTACTCCGTGAACGACGCCAGCCAGTTATCTCCCCCGTTGCGAGTGACGTGGAGGAAGAAGTAGCCCGTGCCGCCCAGCGTGCGCGAGTCGCGTGCGTTGATCGCAAAACTTTCGTAGCCGCTGTCCCACCAACCGACATCCAGGGCAACCGCCGAGTACTCGATCTTATCTTGCGGCCAAGCGGCGTAAGGAATCACGTCCCAGTTAATTTGGTTCAACTGCAGCGTCCAGCTCGCCCCTTTGTCACGGGACACGTGGATCTTCGTGCCGTACTGGCGGATCCAATCGCGTGCACCTGTCGTGTAAATGGTGGTGGCATCGTTTTCTGCCATTTTCAAATGATCACCCACTGTCTGCGTCGTGCGCACGAAGGAGCCGCTGTCTTTGCTCACCCACACATAACCGCAGTTACTCACGGTCTTGTCGATGGAGTTCTGGCCCCAGTCCGCGAGGTAGGCCATGACCCAGCTGCAAGCTTGCGCCCCGTTATTGTCACCGATCGCCAGAGTCATGCCCGTGGCATCGCGGCCCCCGGCGAACTTGCGAATGGCGACGTTGCTTGGAATGAAGTAGGCGCTGAACGTTCTGCCTTCATCGCGCGACACCGAGATCTGCGTCGCGGTGGCGTGGTAGATTGACTTACCGGCGGGAGCGAGGTCCACGAAAGTTCCCGTGGCCGCGCCGACGATGCCGGTCACCTTCGTCCAAGACACGCCCTTATCAAACGTGTTCCAGAGGCCTAAGTTCGTGGCGGCCATGACATGGTTTGGATTTTGCGAATCACTGCTCCAGTAACTTACGTACTCGTTACCTTCGAGGGGCAACGCCATCGCGGTAAACGTGAGTCCGCCATCGAGACTGCGCTTGGGAAGTTTTCCGCCGACGGCATGAAAGACTGTCGTGCCGTCTGCCGAGTACCCTACGCCCACGGCGAGAGTGAGGTCAGAGCTGAAGGTGGCCTGCAAGTGATTGACGGGCTTCCAGGACGCGCCTAAGTCCGTACTGCGGAATAAGGTTCCCATGTCGGTGCCAACGAACCAGAGTGGCGCATAGGGACTCATCGAAAGACCCGTGAGCGCGCCGCCGCCGCCGACCCCGATCGGTAGGTAGTCGCTGGTCACTGGCACGGGCACCGGGGCCGGGGTACCAGTTGTCGGCGGAGTCACGGGTGCTGTCACGGCGAGTTTAACTAAAGAGAGGTCGTCGACGAAGAGGTACGACGATCCGGTATCTTTCTGAATCACCACCTGAACGAGCTCGGCACCGGCCGGCATCTTGATGGTTTTTTCGAGCGCTTGGTAGCTCGTCGAGTTGACGCTCAAACGCTGCTCATCCAACCAGCCGCCAGATTTTGTTTTGAGCACGAGACTAATTTTCGACGAGACCGACATCGCACCGATCTTCGCCTTCACGCTAAACTTGTAATCCGAAAGCGGCGTCACGGCGATGTTTTGAGTCACGACTGCGTTTCCGGTCCCGCCGCGCAGCGCCCGCCTGCCGGAGGCGACGTTGGTGGTGACCACGCTCGCCGACCCTGATCTCGTCCAACTCGTGAAGCTACTCTCGAAGCCCGGGTTGAGTACCAAGTTCTGTGCGAACACGGTGGAAGGAAGTGCGAAGAGGACGGCGAGCAAGGTGTGTTTTTTCATTCATCTATTATCTAGTAGTTATCCACTCGTGCGAGAGGTAATCCTTACCCAGTGACTGGACCAAACCTCTCAAGCGCGATACTCAAGACTATGATTTTTTTACTCACCGCCTTCACGCTTTTCTCCTCTAGCGCCCTGGCCAACCCGGTGACCGTGCACATAAGCGATCTGCTCAAACTTCCTGAGTACTCAACCAAAGCGTTTACTCTCTCGAAATCTCCCATCGTCGAGCTCGATTTATCGGATGACGACATCGCCGCTCTCGCTCGCAAATTGCACACGACTCGAAATCGCTGTGGAGGGTTTGTGGCGGGCGAAGCCTATGCCCCCGTGACGCAGAAAAGTCTCAACGATCAGATCCCTCTCACGCTCAAGCGCCAACCGGAAGTGTTGGCCCTTTTACCTGAGGTGAAAGAAGCGAACCTGAAAGAATTCATTCAGTGGTTCTCGTCCTTCAAGACCCGCAACTTCAGCACCGACTCCGGTGTGCAAGCGATGAATGATCTTGCCGACCGCTGGCGCGCACTGGTGAAGAACGTGCCCCATGCAGAAGTCACGCTCTACCGGCACACCGACTGGCGACAGCCGTCGGTGATCCTCAAGTTCAAAGGCGAATCTGCTGATGAAATCATCCTCGGCGGCCATGGCGACAGCATCAACACTGATTCGAGTGACCCGGAGGCCATCTCCCCTGGGGCCGATGACAATGCCGCTGGTATTGGCGTCATCACGGAGGTCATTCGCATCTTGGCCAAGAAAAACTACCGCCCGAAGTCGACGCTGACCTTCATGGCCTACGCTGCCGAAGAAGTCGGTCTGCGCGGCTCCATGGACATCTCGGCCGACTATGTGGCCAAGGGCATCCCGGTGAAAAGCGTGCTGCAATTTGATGGAACCAACTACAAAGGCAGCCAGGACCTAGGTCTCGTTTTGATAGAGGACCTGGTCGATCCGCGCCTGAATACCTTCCTCGAAAAATTGATCACGACCTACCTGAAGCTTCCGTTTGCGTACGATAGCTGTGGTTATGCCTGCTCCGATCACTACTCGTGGACCTACCGTGGTTTCTCCTCGGCCTTTCCCTTCGAATCTCGCATCAAAGAAGAGAATCCCCACATCCACACGGCCAGAGACCTGTTGAGTGTTTCACAGGACAACGCCTACCACGCCGTGCCTTTCGTACGACTGGGCCTCTCGTACATGCTCGAGATGGATCAGTAATCCCCACTGGCAAAGCATCCAGGTTCATGAAATGATTGTTTCATGTACCTCTTCGTCAAAGATTTCATCGTTGGACTCTTCGCGCCGACTGCGTTGGTAGGACTGTGCTTTGCCCTGGCGTTCTTAGGCTTGCGGCTGAAGCGTGAGCGACTCGCCAAGGGCCTGGGCTGCGCCGGCCTCGTGCTCTTCATCCTCTTTTCATTGAACCCGCTGACCGAAGCGCTGCTACATCTCTACGAAGGGCAGTACACCACCCTGGACGTCGGGCAGCTGACCCCTGAGGCCCGTGCCAAGATTAAATTCATCGTGGTGCTGGGTGGTGGTTACACCCGTGCGGATAAACAACCCCTGGCCTCGCAGCTCGGCGCCTTCACTCTGCCCCGAGTGGTTGAGGGTGTCCGTCTGTGGCATGCCCTGCCCCACTCCAAGCTCGTGCTCTCCGGCAAAGGCTGGGAAACCATCACGGAAGCCGAAGCCATGGCGAGGATGGCGGAAAGCCTCGGCGTTCCCCGCGCGCAGATGCTCCTCGATCCCGAGTCGGGCAACACCGCTCAGCACCCGCATAAACTCGCACCGCTTCTCCTCAAAGATTCTTTTGTGTTGGTCACCAGCGCCATCCACATGCCGCGAGCGATTCAAAGTTTTAATCGCGCCGGACTGGTGCCAGTGCCGGCCCCCGTCGGTCACTTACTGACTGGAGACTACAACTTATGGAACACCAAACCACCCTACCCGCGAGGGGATAACCTCGCTGCGATGGATGTCTTGTACTACGAATGGGTGGGGATGATTTGGAACAAGCTGCGGGGAAGTCCGTGAAGACTCCCCCGCAGAAGATTATTTCTTAGGAGCGAAGGTCGCCGGAGACACTTTGCCAGTCAAAGTCGAGAACGAGAAACCGCTCCAGGCCTCTACGCCGTTCTTCTCGCGCAACGACACAACCAGCTTCAACTTCTCTGCTGACGTGAGGCTCAAGACGCCGGTCTTCGGGAAGAACTTGCCTTGGAAGCTCATCACGATCGAGCCGTTATCTGACGTGAATGTCGCCGAGTAGATGTTCGTGAGGAAGCTCTTGATGGCGAGCTTGCCGTTGATGCCGGCCAATTGACCGTTCAAGGTTCCGAGCACGTCGTTCTGGGTGATGGCCCGGGGAGTTTTGCCGGCGAACACTTGGCGAGTTGAGAAGGCCTGAGTGCCGCTGAACTCGATGGTGTCGGTCTTCGTCGATTCGATCGTACCGCTGACGGCGCCCGTGGTGCGGTTGATGGTGAACGACACACGCTTCGAGATGTCCCCGTTTGAAAGCACGAGGCCCGTGACTTCGTTGCCCTTGATTTCAGCGTTAGAGAAGCTGTGGGCGGTGACGCGAAGTTTAGAGTTCATGAAAACGACCACGAGATTTTTGCTTGAGCTCGAGTCCAAAACCGCCATCTTGTCGAAGGCCAGTGTGCCGAGGGCGAGGCTCGCGTCTGTCATGGCCACGTCGTAGACGCCTTCGTGTACCGGATCGAGAGATGTGAGCTTAATGGTGATGTCTGTGATCAAAGTTGTCGCTGCACGGCCAACCCAGTCTTCGTCGCCGACTTCCGTCGAGCGCTCGCGAGCGTTCGCTGCGAAGACCACGAGCTCATTCAACTGCGCTGCCGCTTCGATGTTGGTGAGCTGTGACTGCCAGTGCGTGATCAAAGCGTAGCGTGACGTTTGACCATCGAGCGCGCGGTAGTAACCCGCGAGCACTTCACCGTTGATCTCTGAGTACTTCGCCAAGCTCAACACCACGTGGTTCACGAGATCGCTCGCCGCACGTACGACCCAGTCTTCATCTTTCAACTCTGTGAAGAGTTGCTTCATGGCCGTGCCGGCCTCTTGGAGGTTCAGCAACACTGCGGTGTCGGTTGAGTCTTTGTACTGCGCCTTCAAGTTGATGGCGTACATGCCGCGCTGGTCACCATTCTTCGCACGCAACTCAGTCATCTGCGCTGGGATGTCACAGATCGCAACGTCGCAGGCCTTGGCCACAGAGGTCAGGCTAAACGTCGAGAGGATGATGAGAACAAAAATAAGGCGAGACATAAGGGCTCCTTAATGAACCGTAGTTGAGTTTTGAAGTTGAAGATCACCCTGGTAGGCGCGAGCAAGGTCGTCCAGACGGATCAGGGCATCGTAGTGAGAGATCGCCCAGTCGCTGAAGTCCCGGAGATACAAGAGTTCGACCTCGATCAAACGATCGAGCGAAATTTGGCCCGCGTCGTACATCGCCCGTTCGCCGCGCAGGTAGAGTGCCGTCGCGTCGAGAGCGGTGGCGTCTTTAGCTAACGCACCCACCTGACGCTGGAACTTGCTGTAGCTGATCTGGGCGCCTGATGCGATGTTCGCAGTGACGAGTTCTTTCTGGAGCTTCGCCTCAGCGATCTTCGAGCCCGCAACTTGCACCCGTGACCAGTGACCGAAACCAATGCCGCTGAAGGAAAGGATCGACCATTTCACGGAGCTGCTCGAGCGGCGCGCGGCCTGGATGCGAAACTGCGCCGAGACGATTTCTGGCGACTTTTCGACGGCAGACTGGGTGACTTCGGCACGTGTCGTGCGCAAAGACATGGGTGTGAGAAACGGACGAACCGGTTCGAGTTTGAGGGATGCTTCTGGCCCGACTCCGATCAGCTCATTGAACGCGGCTTTCTCTTCGGCCACGAAACTACCGAAGCGAAGGGCGATGTCGCGGAGATCGAGGAGACGAAGCTCGATGCGTTGGCGGTCTTCGAACTGGCCCAGGCCAAGCTCGATCTGCTCGTCGACGACAACCAGGAGTTCTTCCATCAGGAGGATCTCTTGGCGCATCAACTGGAGCCCCGCCTCTTCTTTGAGGATCGTGTAGTAGAGCGTGGCGATTTGGTTTTTGACGTTTTCACGGAGAGCGATGTGATCGTACTTCGCGGCAGTACGAAGATTCTTCTCTGACTGCACTTGGTAAATTTTTGACGGAAGGCTGGTCACGAGTTCGATGAGAATCAGCGGCGTCCAGGCATTCAAGAAGTAGAGCGCAGCCACGGTACCAACACCATACGGGAAATACTGAGCACGGGCCTCCGCGATGCGCTTCTGCGCCTGGAGGAGGCGTTGGTAAGAAACGCGCACGTCGAGCTGGTCGTTGAGGACTTGGCCGCGGACTTCTTCGAGAGAAAGTTCGCTGCCGTCTTTGACAAAGATTTGGCCGGCGGCAACCTCGACGTCACCGTGGCCCCAGCTGGTCGCCGGGAACAGGCACAGTGCGAGGATGAGTGAGAGTGCGTGTTTCATGTTAGCGTCCGCTCACGGTCAGAGTCTTCTCGAAGCTCTTACCTGCAAGAGTCGTGATCACGGCCACAACTTTAAAGCTGCCAGTGCGGCTCGGCTTAAACACGTATTTGAATCCCTCAGCAGCAAAGATCCGCACTCCGTCTGTCGCGCCGGCGATCTTGTAGCTCACGCTGAACACGTTGCTGAGATCAGCTTGAGCGCCCTTGAGTTCGAGTACCAAAACTTTTGAGCCCATACGGTTCGATGACACACGTGACTCGACCGCCACGGCGTCCGGTGAAACATCGGCGTCGAGGTCTAACGAACTATCGATGCTCAACAAGCGCTTGATCTGGACGATCTTCATGCGGCGTTCGAACTGGAGCTTAGAGAGGATGCGTTCTTCAGCGAACGTGACATTCTTCGCGGCCACCAGGGCCTGCGCAGTGATGAGTTCGTTTCTGAACAAGTCTGCTTGGCGAGCTTCAATGGTCCGCGTCGAGGTCAACACGCTCTCTTGGAGAGCGATGCGCTGATCGAGGATCGCGAGCTGCTTGTAAGCCGAGTCCACTTGGTTACGAATCTTAAGATCCAGCTTCTCACCTTCGAGCTGGACGATACGGGCCTTCGACTTCTCAATCGAGAGACGAGAGGCGTAGCCGAAGCCGATGCCGTCGAAGCTCACGAAAGACCAGCGTGCTGAAGCCGCCATGAACTGCGCGGCCTGGTATTGGAACTTGTTACTTCTCAGTTCGTTCGATTTGTCCAAAGCAAGGAGAGCGGCTTCCTTCGACGTCGCTGGAAGGACCGAGAGATCTTCTTTCGGAAGATCACCCAAAGAAAGTTCCTCTGACGGATCGCGGCCGGTGGCGATCAGCATCGCTTGCTTCTCGATGAGGAGCAAGGTCTCGAGCCCGTAAATGTCTTGTTCGTGCTGGAGGAGTTGGCGTTGGGTCAGGTACACCAGGTTGGCGTTGTCTACACCGAGCTCTTGCTCCGCGAGGGCAGCTTCGTAGATCTCGCGAATCAGAGACTCCTGCTGCAACATGTTCGCGAGAAGATCTTCGTAGTGTTTGATGCTGATGTAGTTAAGAGTCAGGCCCTCGAGGATGTTGAGCTTGATCCCTTCGCTGGTGAACTTTTCGGCGACGGCGAGTTCCTGGCTACCTTGGTAGGCGAACCAGTCTGAAGGCGTGGGAACCACCGACTGCAAGATGGCGAGAGTGGCGTTCACATTGATGAGCTGTACGTTAGCGCTTGGTAGAAACTCACCGCGCGCGACGCCGATGTTCTTTTGCGCTTGGTAGTACTTCTCGTACTGAATGCGAAGATCGAGGTTCTCCGAGAGGACCTCACTTCTTAGCTCCGGAAGCGTGATCTCGGTTGCCGCAAAGGAACGCAGACCGATAAGAAGGAGACCAATGATAAATGAGCTACGTAGCAAATTAGTCCACATGGGGGGGGGCTTCCTTTAATTTTTTTAGCAGTCTCAGAAAATTTGAATGGACTTGTACAACAGTTCTAACGCCTTGGGTAATATAAACTTGCGATATCTTACTTTCTTGTAAGTTTTATTGACTTAATGTGTAGATATCGACACGAGGTCTATAAAGCTCATTAAGTTTCGACCACTTACCTTTGAACGGCGAAGCTCCCCGAATCCACAGGAAGTCAGGCTGCGCACCGTCATACCACTCACCACCGATGATTTCGCCGCTCGCGTTCAGGTCCAGCCAGTACTGGTAACGGCTATCCATGTACTCCGCGGCCGGTGTCCCGATCACGGGAAAAGGCTTGGGCGAGATCGCCCCCGCATAGCGAACCGTCATCTCCACAAGCTGTCGTAACACGGTCCCGGGCGCCGAGATCGCCTTGGGTGCGGCCTGGGCGAGAAGATTGGAAGAATAAGATACCGCCACGTGGTTCCACACTTCCCGGAAGCGGGTCACGTCGACGACGAAGCTCTCACCTTGGAAGCCGAGGCGGTTAGTGACGATGACGTGGAACGCTCCCGCATTCATATCCTCACAGCTCTCGCGGTTGTCAGGGTCCTGCGCATCTTCAGGGTCGGCGTAACAGCGCTCACCCACCAGCGTCGCCTTGGAAGGCGCGTCCTTGGCGTAGAAGTACGCCAGCAGGGCCGCGACGTCGCTCGAGTAGAAAGTCACCGCGATCCCGTCGCCATTCACCAGTGTGACGTTCTGGGGTTCCGGGTGGTTCATCGCCGCGGCGGTGTAGCCGTGACAGATGCCATGCCAGCTCGGCGCCTGAGGCGACACCTGAGAGAAGACACGCTTCACGGTCGAGTAGCGGTAGTCGCGGCTGTAGATGTCGAACTTCTCGGCGGGCGACAGCTGGTTGATCTCGTCTTCTGAGAGCGCGCGCAGCTGCGTGAGGCTCGGGGACTTGTACTTGAAGTTCTGCGGGTCGGCCGCGCTCCAGCGGTGGGCGATGCCGCCACTGTTGTGGACCCAGTGGTTGCCGGGCCAAGCGAGCGAGGGATCCCCTACTCGACCCTCGAGAGGAAGCTTGCTGAGTTTGGTGTCCAGCTGGCCTAGGCGCTGGGGATTGTTGCGCGCATTCCAGCTTTGCGCCTGCGCCGTTGGCAACAATATAGAGAGACTCACGATGAAGGTAAGATAACGGATAGTCATGCCGGAATAACTAAAGAAAGAGCGCAGGCTTCGCAACGTAAAAGCCCGAGTATGTAGATTATTCCCGGCCGGGTTAAGCGGCCAAAAAATGCGCTATTAGAGTGGGAATGAAAAACATCCTCGTCACAGGTGGCGCGGGCTACATCGGCTCGCACCTTCTGAACCAGCTCAAACAGTTCCCGCAATACCACCCCGTTGTGGTGGACAATCTTTCCACGGGTAAGCGCGAGTCCGTGCTCCACGGAGAGCTGCACGTCGGCGACGTCGCCGACACGGAATTCATGGCCACGCTTTTTGAAAAATACCAGTTCGCCGCCGTCCTGCACTTCGCCGGCAGTGTCGTCGTGCCGGAGTCCGTGGCCGATCCGCTGAAGTACTACGAGAACAACACGGCCAACACCCTCAAGCTGCTGAGTCTCATCGCTCGCTTCCACACACCGGCGATGATTTTCTCGTCGACCGCGGCGGTCTACGGCAACCTCAGTGACGGTGTCGCCGACGAGACCACGCCGACGAACCCCGAGAGTCCCTATGGGCGCACCAAGCTCATGTCGGAATGGATGCTGCAGGACATGGCCCACGCCAACCCGGATTTTTCCTACATCGTTTTGCGCTACTTCAACGTCGCGGGCGCGAGTCTCGATGGCCGCATCGGCCAGTCCACGCCCCAGGCCACCCATCTCCTGAAAGTCGCCTGTGAGACGGCGGTAGGGAAACGCACGAAGATGCAGGTCTTCGGCACGGACTACCCCACGAAAGATGGCACCTGCATCCGCGACTTCATCCACGTCGACGATCTCGCCCGCGCGCACATCGCCGCCCTGAGATACGTCTTGGCAGAAAAAAAATCCCAGACGCTCAACTGCGGCTACGGCCATGGCCACACTGTGAGTGAGGTCGTCACGACCGTGAAGAAACTAAGTGGCCGCGACTTTCCCGTGGAACTGGCGCCCCGTCGCCCCGGCGATTGTGGAGTGGTCATGAGTAAAGCAGACAAGATCAAAAGACTGCTGGGCTGGGAACCGCAGCACGACGCCCTCGACGTCATCGTCAAGAGCGCGCTGGATTGGGAAAAGAAGCTTAAATAATTTTTTTCAGTTTTTCGTCGAGCTCATTTTCAAACGACTGGTATTGGAAGCTTTCGGATTTCAGCAGCCGCGGCGTTTGAAAAATCTTGTAGCGCTCGCCCAGCTTGCCGATCCAAGTTTTTAATTCCGCACCAAGCGCATCGTCATTTTCCGCGCGGGCCGCGATCACCAAGAGCTTGCGGTAGGTCTCGAGCCCCTGCGCCGCTAGCATGAACCGCACCGTCGGACGAACAGTTCCATCCGCTAGTGGCAACCATGCCGACACATCCCCTTCGCGGCCATCGAGCTCAAAGTAAGGATAGTTGTTGTTGGCCTGCCACTCGAGGTAATGCGTGAGACCCGCGCGCGTCGCCAGAAAGAGCCCGACCCCAAATCCAAATCTCGGATCGTCGAAGTTTCCCGGCGCACCGTTGTAGGCGCCCCACTGGTGGCCTTGGCGCTGCCACGTCTTCAACTTCCAATCGTCGGCCTTGGTGTAAAGGCCCACGTCGAGGTTCTGGTTGAAGGCATCGGTGGCATCGTCTTCCATGCTCGAGAACGCACTCAAGGGAACATTCGGAAAGAGTTTGCGCAACCGGCGACGCAGCTCCGTGTCTGCGGCAAGACGACTTTGATAGCCATTAGGTTCATCGCTAAACGTGAGCACAATCTTCGGCGTCAATTTGTTCTGCTGCTCGACGAACTTATTGATGATCTCGGCTTCCCGCTCGGGAATATCTCCAGGTGCCGCGAGGTATTGACCGCCATAGGTATACGCTGAGAGAAACCCCAGGTCGCGCGCCGATGTGAGCAACTCTTTGAGGTCACGCTCGTCACTCGGCAGCGCACTGAAGGCGGTGAAGCCGAAACGCGCCAGCAGTTTCAGGGCGGAGAGGCGCAGTTGCTGATGGTAGGCTTTGAGTTGCGGATCATCGAAGTAGGCCGGCGGCAAACCGAGGAGATGGAAGAATCCCACCGAAACTGCCGCCTTCGGAAGCTGGTAGCTCTGCACGTCCAGGATCAGCGGAATGGTTTGCGGTTTTTTACCCTGCAGCTGCAAGCTTCCTTTCCATTCGCCCGCCTCCCAAGATGCATCAACGGCAATCGTCAGCCAGAGATAGTTCACATTGTCTTTAAGCTTCAGCTCCGATGTCTTTTGCGCGACGAGCACCTTTCCGACTCGCTCAAACGTCTCGTGGTTCATGTCAACGGCGACGTCGCGCGCCTCCACTTGATGCAATTCAAAATTCGCGCTGATCTTTTTGCCTGAAGCATGCACCAGTTCTCCCAAACTCCAGCGGTACTCTCCGGCCGGGAGCTGCAGCACCTGCTGCGGGCGCGTGCCCTTTCCGCCGCGAAAGCGCAGCGTGGGAGTCGTCGCCAGTGCTTGCTGCGACGATAACCGTGGAGTGGCCGCAACAACTCCTGCCGTGCGCGGGGCCAGCGGAGGGCGGGTGATCTGACGAGCTTCGCGCTGCCATTGCAGAGTTTCAAACTCACGGAGCTGGCGACGGTAGTTCTGTGCCTCGGCCAGTGAACTTATCGGCCAGAGCAGGAGGCGGTTGAGCGAAACTCCCGTGGCATCGCCCTCGAACGCGAAGACAGCGCGACCTTGGGTCACCTCAAATTCGAACTCCACGGGCGCAAAGAAAGTTGTGAAATAGGCATCGTAAAGATTGCTTGAAGAGGTCGGTGGTAGCAGGAATTTCAACAGATCTTTAAGGTACGCATCTTTCGTTGAGCGGGTCTCGAGCCGCAGAGGCTTTTGGTTGAGCTGCACGAATCGGCGCTTCCAAAAAGACGGATCCCAGTACCCCATGCGCTCCCAGATGAGTTCTCCGCCATAGCGACCATTCGGCAGATCGACGCGAAAACTTCCCTCTAACATGCCGATGGTTGCACGCAGAGACGAGGGAGCATAGATCGCATCTTCGCTACGCCAGAAGCGAGCACCCTCCAAGAAACCGAAGCCTTTGTGTGGCGAGTAGGCATCGGCTTCGGTCACCACCGACAAGCGCGTCTGCGCTTTGAGGGCATCTACGGTGAAATCAAACGCTCGCAGGCTTTTTGGGATCGGTGTGGCCGTATCGGCGACAAGTTTTACGTCTTCCACAAAGTAGCGCTGCTCGGGGCCCTCGATGTGAATGAAGAATTTGTTGAGCTTGCGCAGATCCAGTGGTCGCTGATGACGATGGGAGCCGCGTTCACCCAGCCATTGAGTCAGCGGAAACGAAAGCACATTCCAGCCCGGGGCAAGCGTGGTTTTATGATTGAGCTTGCTCCAATAGTCCTCGGATTTCTCATCGGCCACCGAGAGATAAAAAACCGCGTTGGCCGGGCCCGGGTTGTGCACCTTGAGTTGGAGTTGATCGAAGGCGCTCCAGTCACTGCTTATTGAATAATCGTAGTACTTACCGACCGCCACGGCACCGATGCGGGGGGCGACGACAGTTTGCGCCGCAACGGCGTTAAACAGTAAAGCGAAGACCAACGCGATCATAGCAAGCGACTCAGAACATCCACGAGTTCAGGCCGCTCGATGAAGTCATAGTGTGTTCCTTCGATTTCATGAGTCTCAATCTGTCCTTGGACGACTTTGCGCCAGCCCATGAAGGGATCGCTGTACCATCCCTTTTCTTGCAACTTGGCGCGGATGATACAGATGTTGCCCGCGTAGGACTTCGGTTGGTACTGGCGGAGCGTACGGTAGTTCGCTTGCTCGAGTTCGAAAAGAATAATATCGAGCGGAACCTTTTGCAGATTCACATTGAGCAGCGCCTTGCGCACGACGATACTAAGAACTTTGAGACGATGAAAGAGACTCACCTTCAAGCGGCGGAAGAAAGAACTTTCCACCGGATCTGGGATCTTGATCTCGACATCGGGCCCGAACGTATCAAACATAATAACATTTTCGATGCTCTCTCCAAGGGCGAGGAGCTGCTGGGCGACTTCAAAAGCGATGGTACCGCCCATGGACCCACCTGCCAGCAGATAAGGCCCGTGCGCTTGCACTTGGCGGATCTCCGCGGTGTAGTAGCGGGCCATCTCCTCGATGCTTCCGACGAACGGCTCTTTTCCGTCCAGGCCACGGGATTGGACACCATAGATAGGGCGCTTGCCATCCACCGCAGGGATCAACGCGACGTAGTTCATCACGTTTCCTCCGACGCCGTGAAAACAGAACAACGGCGACTTAGTTCCACCACTCTTGATGGGAACAATCGAGCGGAGATGTGCCACCGGCAAGTTCTGTGGGCGCATGAGTTTTTTGAAATCAGCGAACTTTGGGTTCTGGATCAAGCTCGCCAACCCAAGATTCAGAGAGAACACGTTATTGATTTCTGTGATGAGCGTCACCGCCAGCAAGGAGTTGCCACCCATCTCAAAGAAATCATGGTCGTCACTAACTTGTGCGAGCCCGAGGGTGTGCTCCCAAATCTGCGCGAGATCAGTGCTTTTAGTGGGCGGCACTTCCGCGTGCACGAAGGGAGCAAGTGCTTTACGGTCAATCTTTCCGTTAGCCGTTAGGGGCACGCTCGGGATGGTCTTGAAATGCGCCGGAACCATGTAGCTTGGTAGCGATTGCTTGAGGGCAAGCCCCAAAGCCGTGAAGTCGACATCCCCCACGACGTGGGCCACAAGTCGTGTATCACCCGCAGCGAAATCTTGGCAGGTGACGACGGCAGCCGCAACACCTGGAAACTTTCGCAGCTGCGCTTCGATTTCCTCGAGCTCAATGCGATAGCCACGGATCTTCACTTGTTGATCGATTCTTCCAAGGCACTCCCACTCACCGGTTGGAAGCTCACGCACGAGATCACCCGTGCGGTAGAGGCGGCCCTGGGGATGCGAGATGAAGCGCTCCTGCGTGAGGTCTGGCCGACGATAGTAGCCGGTCGCGAGTCCTCGGCCACCGATGTAGAGTTCACCGATCTCACCGACAGAAACGAGACGTTGCTGCTCGTCGAGCGCGTAGAACTGCGTGGCCGCTATGGGCCTTCCGATCGTGATCTTTTGCTGAGGAACAATTTGTTGGCACGATGACCACACTGTGGTTTCGGTGGGCCCGTACATGTTCCAGACTTCTTTCACACGACTGCAGAGAGTATCGGCCAGATCCGCAGAAAGGGCTTCGCCGCCACACAAGATCCGCAGGTCGGCTTTTCCGGTCCAGCCCGACGCCAGGAGTAGGCGCCACGTGGCCGGTGTGGCCTGCATGACGGTGACCTGATGCAGACGCATTAACTGTGCGAGTTCGACGCCGTCCATGGCCTGTGCAGCATCGGCCATCACGAGTTTCGCTCCACTGATGAGTGGAAGATAGAGTTCCAGCACGGCGATATCAAAGCTCAACGTCGTCACGGCCAGCAAACAATCTTCGGCTCCGAGGCCCGGAATGAGCTGCATGGAGACGAGGAAGTTTTCAACGGCACCGTAGCTCACTTCCACGCCCTTGGGTTTCCCCGTGCTTCCGGAAGTGAAGATCACATACATCGGATCAGTGGGAGACTTCGTGACTGCTCGAATAATACCCGACGCCGCAAGCTGCGACATCGTGAAGACCTTATCCTGTGCGAAAAGTTCACTCTCCGGATGATCCGTAATAGTAAAGAGTGGTGTCGCTTCGTCGAGCATGGCCCGCAAACGGAGCCGAGGGAAATTCGGGTCGAGCGGAACATAGCCCGCCCCGGTGCGAAGAATGGCGAGCAGGGCCGTGAGCATGGTGATGCCACGAGACAAGGATACGCCCACCAGCACGCCAGGTTTCGCACCTTGATTCTGCAGGGCGACTGCGCAGCTTTCCACTCGTCGCCAGAGCTCTCCGTAGCTTATCGTGTCCCGTGAATCGCTCACCGCGATCTTTGTCGGAAAGAGCTGAGCTTGCTGTTCGATCAACTCAATGGGCCCCAGCGCTTTCGTCTTGACCGTCGCACTGACAATCTTTTTTAGCTCGGCGAGGTAGTCCGTGACTTGCGCAGGATAAAACAGATCTGGCCGGTATTCGAACGCACCTTCAATCCGCTGGGCGCCGGCCTTGACCCACACATCGAGATCCGTATGCGTCGAAGCCTTATCCACGTTGATCTGCGAATAGCTCGTTCCGTTGAACTGGCCCGACCGGTTCGTCACATCTTGAAACGAAAAGAAGGTTTGAAACACAGGAGTGCGTGAAAGATCGCGGGGCACCTTCAACTCACTCAGGACGATTTGAAACGGAAGCATCTGGTGCTCCATTCCTTCTTGCACCGCCTGCGCCACTTTTTGCAAGGTGACGAGGAAGCTGTCCTCTCGAGCTACGGCCACGCGGATCGCCATGGTGTTCACAAAGAAGCCGATCACATTCTGGGATTCTTGCTGGTCACGGCAGCGAACTGGAATCCCGACGATGACATCCGCGAGTTCGGTCACCTTGGCGATGAGACGCACGTGGGCCGTGAGAAGAACGTTGAACAGAGTCGTTCCCTGCTGACGCGCGAACGCGCGCAGGCCCTCGGTTTCGAGCGCAGAGAATTGAAAAGGGAGCGTCGCTCCCGTATGGGTCATTTTAGTTGGCCGCGGCTTCGTCGCGGGCCATGTGATCGTCGGCAACGGGAGCGCGAGCTTGGCGCGCCAGTAGGCCTTGGAGTTCTCCCCCGCCCCCG
This sequence comes from Chloridella minuta, assembly GCA_032273045.1. NCBI lineage: Eukaryota > Xanthophyceae > Mischococcales > Pleurochloridaceae > Chloridella > Chloridella minuta. The sequence continues at coordinate 53,725 of JAUKPQ010072342.1, read as the reverse complement.
CACGCTCGAAGCTTCTCATGTCGATGGCATGGTCCAGCGCGCTCATGGTCTGCGGACTTAAAACCGGCGCCTCGCCTTTCTTGAGAGCACGGTAGATCAGATCGAGTTCTTCGAAGAAGATGTCGAAGCTCCAGCCATCCCAGACGATGTGGTGAACCATGAAAAACAGCACGTGCTGTTGCTTGTTGAGCTGAAAGAGCTTGGCACAAAAGAGCGGTGCCGCACCTTTGTGAAACACATGGCGCGCTTCTTGCGCGAGACGCTCACTGAGTTCCGACTCAGCGATCTTCTCAACGGCGAGCTCCACTTGCGCAATCGCCGTGGCGGGCAAGACGATTTGCTCCGGTGGCATGCCGCTTGAAATCTTTGTTCGAAGCGCAGGGTGACGCTCAATGAGCATAGAAAATGTCCGACGCAAGAGAGCGTAGTCCAATTCTCCGTTGAGACGAATCGCCGCCGGGAGATTGTGCATCGTCGTCCCTGGCGCAACTTCTTCTAAATACCAGGCCTGCCACTGAGAAGGAGATAGTACAGCGTTGTTGCGGACTCCGCGCTCTGGGGCCGGGGCCTGCAAAGTAGGAACAAGGGTTTGGAGCAGTCCCGCCAATAGTCGCGGTGTGGGATGGGAGAACACATGCTTCGCCGGCACAGGGCGCTCGAGGCGCTGGGAAAGTTGGCGGGCCGCTTCGATCGCTAAGAGTGAATGGCCACCGCTCGCGAAGAAGTTATCCTCCGCCCCCACGGGCACTCCGAGCACAGTTTGCCAAACATCACAGATCTCTTTTATTTTTTCTGGTGAGGCACTCACTGGCGCCACGGTTGTCTTCGGCAGCGGTTGCTCAGGCAAAATCGCCATGAATTCGTCTTGCCCCATGAGATCGACGCGCTCCAAGAGACGTTGGTAATCGCTAAGGAGTGCGCTGATGTCGGCGCGAGAATACACATCCGTGTTGAACTGGCATTCGAGTGCGAGTCGATCCTCGCAGCTTACCACGTTCAAGAAAATTTCGAAGTTCTCACTCACCCGCGGCACGGTGGTATAGCTGGCCGTCAGACCTGCAAACTCGAGCCCCTGCCCCTTCGCCTGTTGATCGATGTTAAACACCACCTGGAACAGCGGAATGCCACTGCCGTCACGGGGCACGGAGAGCTTCTTGATCAGTTCGCCGAAGGTGACATCGGCGTGCTCAAAAGCATCGAGCATGTTTGAGCGGATCTTCGCGGTGTGATCTTTAAAGCTCGTCGCTTGCGCGACCTGGACACGCAGGGGAAGCATGTTCACGGCGTGACCGATGAGCTCCGGTCTTTCCAGATGAGACTGGCCGGCCACCGCCATCCCGACCGAAAAATCACCCGCCTGCCCTCGTTGAGACAGCAACCACGTGAAGGCACTCATCAACACAGTGTAGGTGCTGGCGCCGTACTTGCGACTGGCCAGTTTAACGTGTTCGACCTGTGAGTTCGTGAGCGAGAGATCAAGACGCTGACTGGTAAACGTTCGCTCGGCGGGACGCGGACGCTGACTTAGCACCAGGGTTTGAACGGGTGTCTTAAACTTTTCTAACCAGTAGGCCGGTACCACAGAACTCGCCGTGGCTGCGTAGGCGACGAAGGAGTCACGCTTTTTTTCTACAAGGGGAAGACGATTGATCAAACGAGAATAAATCGTTGAGAGCTCGCTCAGCACGAGCGAGATGGACCAACCATCCAAGAACACATGGTGCACCGAGAATAGCAAGCGGTGGCGCTGTTCTGCGAGACGGACAAGATGCCAGCGCACCCCGGGGCCATTGACGATATCAAAGAGCGTCGCCACTTCTCGCGACTCGATCTCAGCGAGCTCGTTTTCCGTGCCGACCGCTGTGAACCGGAGATGCGTGTCGGCGTGTTCGCGGATCAACAGGCTAAGGCCATCACCGCTGATCACCGCCCGCAACATTTCATGCTGAGCGCTGAGATGAGCGATGGCCCGTCGAAGGCAATCTTCGTCGAGGGCACCGTCGAGTCGAAGCGAGAGAACCTCATTGAAGGCGAGCGATGAGCTCGGTTCAAGCTTGAGGCTCGCGATGATCTCTCTTTGCGCCGCTGTGGTTGCCACAGAAACGCTAAATTTCCCGCCGCGAATCGGCGAGTAATCAACGGGGACCTGCTTCCAGCCTTTTAGCTTCTCATCACTCATTGGGCCTCAAGGCGACTAAACGATCCGGTCGATGTCTCGAGATACCAGGCGGGATTTCCTTCTAGGTCACGGCCTAGAACCGCTCCCGGCACCGGAGCACTTGCGGTAAAATCTTGGTACGCGATGGTCATCGGGAATACTCCCATGAGCTGCATCGCCGTGACGGCTTTCTTAAAGGCGTTGAGCACAAAATTCAAATCTTCCTCGGTGTGTGCGAGATTGATGAACCAAGGGAATCCATCATAGGCGTGAACACCGAAGTGACGAAGGTGCGTGAAGAGCAACTCGCCGCCGGTGATCTCCGCCGTCCATTTCGGTTTCATGAGTCCACCGAAATTATCCATGCGCAACGGTACTTGGGAAAGATTTAAGAATAGATTTAATTCTCGAGCGAATGTGTCGGCCCGGTTTGCTACGCGTGCCAAGCCGGCGACGCCTTCGTGCTTGATAATTTGCAGCGCCCCTTTCGCCGCGGCGAGTGCAAGCGGATGGCGCACGAAAGTTCCGGCGAAGTAAGTCACGCCCACAGTGGGAGTGGACTCATCACCAAACTGCCAAAAACCGCCATCGAGAGCATCCATGAACGCGCTCTTCCCAGAGATGACTCCAATAGGCATTCCACCGCCAACAATTTTACCGTAGGCACACAGATCGGCACGAATGCCAAATTGTGCCTGCGCCCCACCTGGGTGGTTACGGAAACCTGTGATCACTTCATCAAAGATCAAGCACGATCCCGCCGCTTCTGTAATACGACGAACCTCGCGCAGAAATTCTACGGGTTGAAAATCACAGCGACGACTCTGTACCGGCTCAACGAGGACCGCGGCGACATCCGACGCCAAGGCGCGGATCTTCTCCAGAGACTCAGCGGTGCCGTACTCCAACACGATCATATTCGAGACCGAGTTGCTGTTGATCCCCGGTGCCGCTGGGTAAGATGCACCAGACTTCGCCGCGCGCAGAATCACTTCGTCGTTGATCCCGTGGTAAGAACCGGTGAAGACGATGATCTTGTCTCGACCTGTCACGGTACGCGCGATCCGCATCGCACCGAGCACCGCCTCGGAGCCGGTGTTACAAAATGCGCTACGCTCGTTGCCGGTAAGTTCGTTAATGAGCTGGCTTACCTCACCGACCAATGGGTGCTGTGGACCGATCTCAATCCCTGCATCGAGCTGAGCATGCAGAAGATTCTTAATGTCCGTATTCCCGTTGCCGAAGAAGTTCGAGCCGAAGCCACAGGTCATGTCGACGTATTGGTTGCCATCGAGATCCCAGAGCGCTTGTCCGGCGGAGCGCTGAACGACGATCGGATAGGTGATCTCTTTCCATTCCGGCTTGAATCCAGTCACCACCCGCGGGTCAGCGTGGTTCGTGCGATTTTTTTGCGTGAATTCTTTCGAGGCACGAGTCTTCTCGCAGTAATTCTTGATGAACTGATTCACGTGCTGCTGCTGTTCACCAGTCAGCGCCGCTGATTTTTCCACGAGGATGCGAGCGGAGGCACCAAAGGCTTCTTTGACGTTGGAGACACTGGCGCGAACCGTGGTCGCCGGTGCTGGTGCTGGTGCTGGTGCTGGTACATGCGCTGGCGCTGGCGCCGGAGCAGCAATGACAGCGGGAGCAGACACAGTCGCAGTCCCCGTTCCGCGCAACATCTCGATTTGACGCTGCATGAGTTCGAGCTGCATCTCCACTACACGCTGGAGCGTTCCGGCATCGGCGGCCGGTGCTGCAGTGACAGTAACTGGTGCTACAGCAACGGGTGCTACAGCAACGGGTGCAACAGCAACGGGTGCTACAGCAACGGGTGCTACAGCTGCGGCCGGTGCATTAGGAGCTAGCAACTTCGTCACGGCCGTCATCGTCGAATGGTTCTCCATGAGTTGGCGGAACGTGATGGCGACGTTGAATTTCTTCTTCAACTTGAGCGCAATCTGCGTGAGCGCCAAGGAATCAAGCCCCATTTCGACGAAAGTCGTATCGGCCGGAAAGCTACCCACTTCGATGCCCGAGGCTTCTTCGAAGATCTGCGCGATGTCATTTTGGATTGAAGATAAATTCTGCATAGAAACTCCTGGAGATAGCCATGAAATAGTTTTTTTAAAGATGTAGGTCGGTGCAGGAACGATGCTTCTCACGTCCTCGTAGAAGCGCACGTCTGAACCGCGCACCCAAGCCGCCGCGATAAGTTCGGCCAGCGCACCGGTCGCAGAAGACGCTAAGAGAATGACGGAGTCGCGCAGGCCCTTTTTCATCGATGCGGCCAGCACACTCTTCGCCGCAACTTCAACTTGGAGCTGAGAGTTTTGTCCGAGAGTTTGTACCGCTGCGAAGAAATTCACAGGACGCGTAATCTGCTGCGCCCAGTAGTCCCGGTCTTGGAAGAGCGAGGTTTCGATTTGTCCTGTCACCGATGACACCAGCGCCAGCGCAGGTGGATGAAAGTCGATCGTTTCTAAGAAGGCACGGAATTCGTGCTGCATCCCCATCATCAACCTAGAATGAAAAGCATGTGACGTGGGCAGTAGCATTGAACCCATGGAAACTTCAGCGAGGCGCACCTGGAGTGCAGCGATTGCCGATGCCTCACCTGCCACGACCACATTTTTTGCACTGTTGATCGCCGCGATGTCGAGGGGAAGCTCACTCAGCAAGGGCCCTATCCCCGCGACATCCGTCGCCACCGAGAGCATCACACCGCGAGGCATGCTTTGCGCAAGCTGCGCGCGCTTCGCTACGATCTTCAGGCCATCTTCAGCTGAGAACACACCGGCCAACACCGCTGCGGCGTACTCTCCGATGCTATGTCCGAGCAGTACATCCGGATGGAGTCCGCGAGATAAGAGCAACTTTCCGTAAGCGAGGCCGAAGACGAAGATCGCCGGCTGCGCGTAGATCGTGTCACTGATGTCTTGCGCCTCATTGAACATGGCGAGCTTGAGATCGTAGCCGAGGAGAGGTTGCAAGTACTCGCACGCCTCATCCACCACCTGCTTAAACAATGCCGTCGATTGATACAGCTCACGTCCCATGCCACTGAGCTGCGAGCCCTGCCCAGCGAAAACGAAGCCGATCTTTTGCGCTTGGGCGACACCGCTGAACTCTTTCGTGGTGGCCGCAACTTTCACAACGGCACGACGGTGAGGCCAGGCCTTGCGATGGTTCTCGAGCGTCGCCGCCACAGAGCTCGTGAGTTCGCCCTTCATGAGTGTTTTTTGCAACTCATCGACCTGGCCGGTGCTCGGCGCAGAGAGCTTGAAGAGCTGAACGCCGGATTTTTCTTGCACGGCCTTCGCCGTGTAGTTCTCGATGATCACATGCGCGTTGGTGCCGCCCACGCCAAACGAAGATACGCCTGCGATGCGGCGCTCATGGGCAAATGTTTTATTAAGTGAGGTGAACTCAAAGCGTGAGGACGCGAGGAGTGGATTGAGAACCTTAAAGTGCGCGGAGCCAGGGATGAGATTCTCACGCACCACTTGCACGGCCTTGATGAGCCCGGCCACACCAGCGGCCGCCGTCAAGTGACCCACGTTCCCCTTGAGCGAAGAAACGACACAACTCTTAGGAGCGCTTTGGTTGAATACCTCATCGAGAGCACTGATTTCGATCGGATCACCGACCGGAGTCGCCGTCCCGTGAGCTTCGATGTAGCCCACATCAACTGATGAAATCTTCGCATCGAGCTGGGCCCGTCTAAGGGCCTCGATCTGGCCTTCCATCGAAGGAGCGGTGAAGCTCATTTTATCAGCGCCGTCATTGCTCAAACCGACGCCCTTGATGACCGCGAGGATGGTGTCGGAATCTGCTTCGGCATCGGCCAAACGCTTGAGGACCACGACCGCGCCGCCGTCGGTGAAAACGGTTCCGCTGGCGCTCGCATCGAACGGGCGGCAGACGCCATCATGTGTGAGGATGCCGCCTTCTTGGGCAAGATGGCCACGCAGCTCGGTGCCACTGATGCTGATGCCTCCGGCAAGAGCGGCATCACACTGGCCGAGGCGTAATGAATTCACCGCCTGAATCACCGCCACTAAAGACGTCGAACATCCGGTGTGAATGCTCAGTGCGGGGCCCTTCAAATTTAGCTTGTGGGCGGCGCGGGTCGCCACGTAGTCTTTCTCGAGGCCAAGCATGACGTTGAACTCGCCGAAGGCCTGCGCTTTGTCTGCGTTGTCGGCCACTTTCTGAGAATAGAGACTGTTGCCCGTGCCAGCGAAGACGCCGATGCTGAGCTCCGGCCGTGTGAGCAGTCCGGCAAGCTCGAGTCCCTCGTGAGCGAGCTCTAAGAACTTGCGCTGCTGTGGGTCCATCAGCTCCGCTTCTCGCGGAGTCATGCCGAAGAATTCAAAATCAAATTCTTTGTGTCCAGGCATTTGTCCTGCCACACGCACGTACGCCTCGTCATCGGCGATCTCCGTCGGCACCTTGGCATCGAGTTCACTGCGCGAAAAAGCTGTGAGCAGGTTTTCCTGCTGGCAGATCTTGCTCCAGAGTTCCGCCACACTCGGCGCGCCTGGGAATCGGCCCGTCATCGCGACGATGGCGATGTCGCCGGACACGACCGCAGGCCTGTGAACACGCTTAGACTCCTGCGAGTTAAAAATTTTCGCAATGGTGGGCTTCTGAAAGAGCACAAGCGGAGAAAGTTTCTGCGCCAGCGCAAGGTTGGCTTCCGCGATGAGCTTGACGGCGGTGAGCGAGTTTCCACCCAACTCAAAAAAGTGATCGGCCACACCGAGGGGGGCGATTTTGAGATACTTCTCGAAAAGAGCGACGAGGATTTTTTCGTCCTTACTTACCGCGGCCATCGGTTCGCCCAACTCCCGGGAACGTGTGACCGTTTCCGTCGGCACGACGAGCGCCTGGCGATCGACTTTGCCAGATGGAGTCAGAGGAAGAGCGCTCAACGCAACGATGTGCTTCGGTAACATGTACGCAGGCACGAGATCTGCCAAGCGCTGGCGCAGACCGGGATGCTCACCCACCACGAAGGCTGCGAGATCTTTTATGCCCGCATCGTCAAACGCGACGACGGTGCTATCTACTCCGAGGGATTTGAGGACGACCTCAAGCTCCCCCATCTCTACGCGATGACCACGAATTTTCACTTGTCCATCTTGGCGCCCAAGGAAGTGCAACTCCTGCGTCTGCGAATCGCGCTTGGCCCAGTCGCCCGTGCGGTAGAGTCGGCCAAGGCGTGGATGGCTTACGAAGCGCTCGGCCGTGCGAGCGGAGTCGAAGATGTACCCTTCCGCCAAACAAACACCGGCGAGGAAGATTTCCCCCTCATCGCTCTCGCTTAGCTCCGCATCTAAAAGATGGACTGCGCAGTTTGTGATGGCGTGGCCGATGGACGGAAGCGCAGGCCAAGTGCTCGGCTCTGCAGGAAGTGTGAGCGCCGTGACGACGTGAGTTTCACTCGGTCCGTAATGATTGTGGAGTCGCGCGCTCATGCCCGAAAAAAACGTCTTCATCGATTCACTGATGCGAAGAGCTTCACCAGCGACAGTGACGTGCTTGAGCTGCGGTAGTTCTTCAGCCGGCATGGCTGCGAAGTCGCTCAGTTGAGAAAGTGCCACGAAGGGCAGGAACAAGCGCTCCACCCCGTGAGTGCGGAGCACGTCCAAAAGCTGCGCAGGATTTTTGCGCTCTTCTTCGTCAATCAACACCAACACTCCGCCTTGCGTGAGCGTGGAAAAAATTTCTTGAAAATGAACGTCGAAACTTACGGGCGTATACTGCAGAGTGACCAAGGGCCCGGGTGTGCTCGCGTTTTGCCACTCGAGCAGATTCACCAAAGCGTCGTGGCCCATGCACACGCCTTTCGGCTTGCCCGTTGAGCCACTGGTAAAAATCACGTAGGCGCGCTCACCGTCTTTCACGCAGACTGGTTCCGTCGAGCACGAAGACGCTTCGACGGTCGATAGATTCTTTCCAATGATCAGCTGGCAACGAGCAGACTCGATCATGCCGCCGATGCGCTCCTGCGGATAACTGCGATCGAGCGGAAGATAGGCGGCCCCGACTTTGAGAATTCCCAGCAAGGCCGCGATGAGATCAAAAGAGCGCGGCAGATCAACGCCCACCACATCACCAGAATTCACTCCCCGCGCTAGAAGAGCGTGGGCGAATTGGTTGGCGCGGTTCTCGAGTTCACTATAGCTCCAAGAAGACGCGCCCATCTTCACCGCGATATCGCGGCCATGGGTGAGCATGGTGTGGCTGAAGAGTTCGTGAACTCGCACTTAATCCTCCTAAAACTGAATGGTTAAATTTATCACCTCCACATAACGCGGCGTGACAGGATGCGATGATCATGAAATATTTACTCGCCTAAGCTCTAAATTTTGTTGAGGAAACTAACGATAAGCTATTGAAATAACGTGACCATCCTGCTGGGACACATGACCCAGTAGTCGATGGCCGCTTTCATGGGTGATTTGCAGCTGGGTGAGATCAACCTCAAGCTGATGAAAATCGATGAACACTCGTAGCTCTGGAAAGAGCGCTTTATAGGCGGCTTCTTTCAAACTAAAAATGGCGGAGACCTGCCAGCGCGCGAGCTCGGCGTCCGCGCTCAAAGAACGTTTTTCCTTTCCAGTTAACACGGTGTCGCTCAACAATTCGACCTTGCTTTGATCGAAGAGCTCTTCCACATCTACGCCGAGTTTTTGGAACGTCGTCGAAACGACGGCGACGGCTTTTCTCTCACTATGTGAGAGACTGCCCACCATGCCCTCGGGCCATACCGGACAACCGGCATCATCTAGCGGGAGTGTCGTTAGTTCAATCTTCAGAGCGCGGGCCGCGGCGACCGCACACCAGCGAGCAGCGATCGCTTGCACTTTTCTCTTCTCAACCGCATGCTGCCACCTCAATGGCAACCAGCTCGCGTACTCGTCTCGCACCTCGAGAGGCAATGGAAGCGCGCACAGGCGTGCGCTCAAACCGGCCACCGGAAGCACGAGAGTCTCCATGCTAGAACGCTAAGAAGAAAAACGCGATTGTCGTGAGCACCGCACTGATCTGGGTCATGCGCTCGAAGAACTTATCCGTGGGCGTCCGCTTCTCAGCATTCAGGAGAATCACGTCATGGGGCCTGATCGTCGGAATCGTTTCGACTTTGGTGATGTTGAAATGAATTTTTTGCAGGCCCGTGCCCGTGGTGCGAATGATGTAGGCTTCACCGTAGCCGAGGGTCGGGATCACGCCGCCGCTTTTTGAAAGGTAGTAGAAGAGACTCGCCTTGTCCTGGTAGAGCACCTTCCCCGGCGCCTGCACACCGCCGAGCACCGTGATGGTCGCGACGGTGTCGCCGTTCCCCCCGTCACTGAGGAGATTCACGAAGAGCGTGTCCTCTCCGGTCCAGGTGAATGACGTCGCGGCGACGTTGTTCTCGTAGTACTGGTTCAGACTGATTGAATAGGAGCGCTTCATCTGCTTGAGCGAGACGGAGAAGAAATCTTTCTTCATGTCGCCGTCGATACCGCCGGCCTTCGAGATCACTTTATCGATGGATTCGTTACGGTCGACGAGATAGCGGCCGGACTTTTTCACGAGGCCACGGACCTCGACGAAGTACTTCTTCTCGACGAGACGAAAACGCGTGTCCTGCGCGCCGGTCTGGAAGAAGCTCTCGAACCCGCGAATGACTTTTTCCCGCAGCTGCTTGAACGTCAGGCCGGTGGCCTGGATTTTTACGTTGTAGGGCAAGAGCAAGATGCCCTCGTGGTCGATGCGAAACCGGCCCGTCAAGCGCTCGTCGGAGGGGTGACTCAAGGAGAACAAAAAGCCCGGTGCCATGAGGTCTTTCGTCTCTTCGAACTGCGGAAGATCGCTGATGCTGATCATCTTCGAGCGCCCGGCTTCGGTCTCGGCCTTCGCCATGACGTCGACGAGCTTTTCGTAGTCCTGCTCATTGGAAGGGGTGCTCGAGCAGCTCGCAAGCATCAGAAGTGCGGTCAACAACAGCAAATATCTCATTCAATTCTCCGGTTACCGGGTAAGTCGCAGTTACGTTAAGAAATCGCAAGAAAAAGATTCTATCCTATCTTTATTACACTTCCCACGACTCTCGGAAGGGGTTTTTGCTATACCCTAGCACGATGAAAATACTGCACATCACTCAACTCCTAGGCGTGGGCGGGCTCGAACGTCTCGTCCAGAGTCTAATCCTAGAGCAAATGAAAAGTGGCCATCAGGTTGCGCTGCTCGTGTATGGCGAGGATCAGACCTGGGTTCCCCACTTCAGAAGCCTCGGCATCGAAGTCCTCAACGGCTACCAAAAAAAATCTGGCTACGACCGCAGTCTCCTGCGGGTAATCTTGGAGAAATCAAAAGGCTACGACGTCATCCATTCCCACGATTTGAATCCGGCGATGTACGTGGGCCCATTGAGAGCACTTGCGGCACTCGGGTTGCTGCGCTTTCCCCAGTGGGTGCACACCGCTCATGGCATGGACCACATCGCCCGTCGTCCCATCACAACGTGGTACGAGCGCATCTTCACGCGCTCCAGCGACGCGGTCATCGGCGTCGCCGCGCACATCTGCGCCACCTACCAGGAAAAAATCTGGCTGCGCAAAAATAAGATTCATCAGATCGACAATGGCATTGCCATCCACGCACTCGTGAGACCGGAGCCTTCCGTGCGGCCGGCAAAACTGAAAGAGCTCCTGAATGTTTCCGTTCCTGGGCCCGTGTGGATTTGCGTGTCTCGCGTCGTTCCGCTCAAAGACCAAGGACTCATCCTCGCAGCAGCAAGCAAGATGCCGAAGAGCACTTTTCTTTTGGTGGGACCTTCCGGGGATGACAAGTACTGGCAGGAACTGCAAGACAAGCGTCCACACAATGTCATCTTCCTTGGAAGCCGCAACGACATCCCGCTGCTTCTGTCTCTGAGTGACTTCTACGTTTCGCCGTCGCGGCACGAGGGCATACCGCTGGCGGTGCTCGAGGCCGGAGCGAGCAGACTCCCGGCCGTCTTGAGCGACATCCACGGGCACCAAACACTGCAGCGAAACGACGCTCCCATCGCGCGCTTCTTTAAAACAGGCGACGCCACGGCACTCAAACTGGCGCTCGAAGCGATGGAACACGATCCGGCGCTGGGCGACGCCTTCGCCGAAAACTTCCAGGCGGTGGTGCGCGCCCACTACTCCCAAGAGCGCATGGCCGCTGACTACATGCGGATCTACCAGCAGGTGCTGGCATGAAGCAGCTGCGCGAAGGGCACTGGCCCATTTTCCTCTTAAGCAGCCTGAGTTCCGTGGCGAATCTCTTTCTGCCTCTCGTGCTGGTGCGCCTGCTGACCCCGGAAGAGATCGGCAGCTACAAGGTCTTCTTCATCTACCTCGGAATTCTCCCGTTCATCGTCATGGCCGGTGGACCGCTCCACTCGGTGTACTACTGGGCCGGGTTTCCAGAACCAGAACGAAAGACGTATCTCAATGCCAGCTGGACGCTGACGCTGGGACTCTCGGCCCTCATCGCGCTCTTCGGCCTTCCCATCGAGGCCTATCTGGCATCGCACTTTCACGTGACGCCGCTGTTTATGGTGTTCCTGATCTTGGCCGGCTTTCTCTGGTCACCCACTTCGCACTTCTCGGAAGCCTCCATCGCCCTCGGACGTCGCTCCATGGGTGCGCTCTTTGACACAGGCTTCGAGCTTCTCAAGGTCTTCGCCTTCATCCTCATCGCGCTAAAGTTTCGCAGCCTCGAGAAAATTTTCATCTTCTTCGTGGCCATGCTTGCAGTGAAGCTCGCACTCACGGCTTTTTTAAATCGACGCTACAACGGCATTCGCCTCAGCTTCGACGGCACCGCGATTAAGAAAGTCATGGCGTATTCCGGCCCGATCGCCCTCACCGGCTGCCTCAGCGTGTTCATCGAGAAATTCGACCTGATTCTCCTCTCGGGCTTCATGGACTCGCGCTCTTTTGCGTTTTACTCCATGGGCTGCCTGGCCGTGCCGCCCCTCTTCCTGCTTGAGATGTCGGTGCAGAAGATCCTCATCCCGTCTTTGTCCAACCGCTACATCGCCCAGGATTGGGACGCGGCGGCCAGCGACTTCAGGAAAGCCATCGCGGACATCAGCTTTCTTATTTTACCGTCGGTTTTCGGGCTGTTCGTCTTCGCAGACGCCATCGTCGAACTCCTCTTCACGGCGGCCTACGCCGACTCCGCGATCTACCTGCGCCTCTTCTCCTTGAGCTATCTTCTTCTGATGCTTCCTCACGATTCCGTAGCGCGCGCCACCGGAAAGACGACCTGGATTCTGAAGACCTACCTCTTCATCACACCGCTCTCGCTCCTGGTGACCTACCTCACGGTTAAACATTTTTCTGCCGCGACAGTCCTCGCCGTGACCATCGCCGTGAAATTCATTCCGAAACTCTTGGGATTGTGGTTCTCAGCGCAGGCCATGCACTGGCATGGCACCGCCATGTTTCCCTGGAGAATACTGGTAGAACGCGTGATTTTCTGCGCTCTGTTGTCCGTGTTATCCCTGCTCATGAAGGGCTTCTTCCTCAGCTCGGTGACGTGGTTCCTCGTCTGCGGGTCGGTGTTTGCCGTGCTCTACCTGGGAGTGAGCTACTTGAGAAAGTCTTCATGAAAGTGATTCATCTTTTTGCTCCAGGCCCGGTCGGTGGTGCGGAAAAAGTCGTCGCTAGCGGCGTGAGCGAACTCGCGCGCCAAGGGGTGGAACTCGAGCTCTGGCTGATCCGTGAGGCGCGTAACCCCAAATGGTGTGAGACGTTTCAGAGCTTGCTCGCCCCTCAAGTGAAGTGCCGAATTTTCGACTGCGCCAAAGCACTCGATCTGTCTTTGTTGCGTCAGCTGAAAACGGCCCTCAGAACCCACACTGGTGTTTTGCACACACACGCCTTCAAGGCGGCGTTCTATGCGTATGGAGCAAAGCCAGCACAGACTGTCCATGTTCACACTCATCATGGGCAGACGGCCCACACTCTGAAGGTGCGCGTCTACGAGCGGCTCGAACTCGCCATCATGAAACGCGCCCAGCAGGTCCACGCGGTTTCGACGGCGATGAAGCAGCAACTGCTCGCCTTCAAGGTTACAAACGTTGAGCTGGTGGAAAATCCTCTGGTGTTACAGAATCTAGCACCACGGCGTGAACGCGCTGTCGGTAGCAACTTTCTCTACGTCGGTCGTTTATCTCCCGAAAAAGGTGTCGACGTGCTTTTGAGGGCACTGCACCGAGTGCAGCGTGAGAGCAGGTGCTCCCTGACGATCGTGGGAGACGGAAGCGAGCGAGAAGGGTTGCAGAAACTGACACTGGAACTAGGCCTCGAGCAGGTCAACTTCGTGGGTTTCCAGCAGTCCGTGAACGCCTATCTTCTGAGTGCCGATGCATTGGTCATGCCCTCACGACGAGAGGGACTCCCGCTCACGCTCATCGAAGCGCTCTGTGCCGGTCTACCGGTGGTTGCTTCTCGCGTGGGAGGCATCCCGGAGTTTGTGGTCCACGGTCAAAATGGCTTTTTGTGTGCTCCGGATGATGTCGCCGCGCTGGCGCTGCAGCTCACGGAGTTCTTGGCCGCCAAAGAAGACATTTCCTCTCAGGCGAAACAAAGGTCAGGCGCCCTCACCCACAGATTCTCTCTGGTGCAGTGGGGTTCACGAACCACGGATCTCTACAAAAAAGTTTTGCACCAATCGTAGGCGAGCTGGCCCACCTGGGTTTCGTCGAACTTCTGCTTCATGCGCTCACGGGCCTGCGCGAGCTGCGCTTGCGACTCCGGACCGTAGGTGATCTGCGAGAGCACCCGGACCCAATCCTCTGCGCTCTCGGCCTGGGTGTACATGTCGTTTTCAACCTCCGCGCCTTGCACACCCATGGCGGTGCTGATGAGGGAACGATCCATGGCAAAGGCTTCGACGATTTTTATGCGCGTGCCCGACCCATAAAAAAGTGGCGCGATGGAAAAAGCCGCCGGCCGATAGGCATCCTTAATGTCTTTGACGACACCAAGAAACTGCACGCCCGGCAACTGGCGATAGCTCTCGAGCCAGCTCGCATCCCCGACTCCCGCGATGCTCAGTCGAGCCTCGGGCCGCAGGACTACAACCTTCGACCAAACGTTCTCGAGGAGCCAGCGCAGACCGTCCCGGTTCGGTGGCCAATCGAGGCGGCCTACGAAGAGAAATTTGTTCGGATCGACCTCAGAGTGTGAAAGCGGCGCCGTGAAATCGAGACCGAGTGGAACGTAGGCCAGTGGGCGCGTGGTGATCTGAGCAAACTTTTGCAAATCTTCCTTCGCGATCGCCGCAATACCCGCAACTGAGCGCAGCACTTCAGCTTCGAAGGACTTCACCTTGGCAGCTTGCGATCGGAGAAACCAGCGCTTGAGGGGAACGCGCGTTTGTTCGCTCGCCTTCTCCCACAACTCGGTCTCCACGTTGTGAGCGCGAAGAATAAACCGCGTGCCCGCGCGGCCCGCGAGATCATCACGAAACGGAACCGCCGTATGGAGCCCATCGAGCAGCACGAGATCGTAATGGTTTTGATCTAAAAGTATCCGCAGCTTCGATTGAAGCTCGCGGCCTTGAAACGATGAGAACGTCAGCGGAAGGCCCGCGGCCGTGAGGAACTTCCCGGCGTAGAACAGAAGTTTGCTGACCTTTGTTATCGGCAGTGGCCTTCTGAACACGGTGATCTGTGAGACACCCCAGTGCGCGCGCATCTGCGCCTCATCCGCGAACTCATTGGTGGGACAGATGGCGACCACGTCGATCTGAGCGCCGGCCTTCTTCATGGCCCGGAGCAAGCGATCAGTGGCAATGCGAGCGCCGTCGTTGATAGGAAACGTCCATTTCGGCACAACCCACAAAATCTTCACCGCTGCGTCTCCCAGGTCGGTGCCAGCGGCTCCGTGAGGGTTTTCACGAGCGCCACGAGGCAAGCGGCGTTGAGGACGATGAAGTAGAGCGGGATGTTGATCAACGGAAGCCGGAGCTTAAATTTTTCGGACACAAACGCGGCGAGTGCGCAGAGATAAAACACCACTTGTCCCAGCACCAGTAAAAGCATCACGGGGCTTTGGGGATTCTCCAGCAGTGCAAGCCCACTCGCAGGAATCAATAAGAGGCCAAAGACCGGGACAAGCCAGCGCAGGATCTTATGGCTCACCAACTGAAACGTGGCGACGGGAAACTTGAACGGATTAAGGATCTTGCGCGCGTAGAGCATGCCGGCGATCCCTCCGCGCACCACGCGCACGCGCATCTTCCACTCATCGGCACTCTTCTGGGTTGGAAGTTCATAGCAGACCGCTTCGGGCTCGTAGACCACGCGAAAACCTTTCATCACAAAGGTCAGCGGCTCGGTGAAGTCTTCGATGATGTGCGGTGGCAGCGCCGTGTAGAGCGATCGACGAAAGGCCGTGGCACATCCCACCGATCCGGTGAGAGTCCCCAGCCAGGTCTGGGATCTTTTAATAAGCGACTCGTACTGCCAGTAGAGCCCTTGCCCTGCTGTCATTGAACTCGCCGTATCTTTCTTATAAACCAAGTGCCCAGTGACCATCCCCACCGTGGGGTCCGCGAAGTTGCGCACGAGTTTCCGGATGATGTCGGGATGGTATTCGGTCGTCGCGTCAGAAAAAAGTACGAGCTCCGTCGTGATCTGGGCGAGCGCTTGATTGCGTGCTTCCGTTTTACCCACCCGGCCTTCGACGCGAATAAGACGGACGCCCTGCTCGTGATAACTCTTCACGATGGCATCGGTGCGATCGGTGGACCCGTCGCTCACGACCACGATCGTCAGCAGCTCGCGGGGATAGTTGAGCCGCAGGCTCTGCTCAATTTTTTCCGCGATGCCCTTCTGTTCATTGTAGGCCGCGATCATCAACGTCACCGGAGGAGTCACCTCACTCTGCTGAACCTGCTTGCGCCGAAGCGCACCGAGCACCACGACGAGGACTGGATAACCGGCGTACACGTAGACCGGGATCAACACAAGGATGAGGGCCAGAGTAAACATTTTTAAGCTCGCGCCCCGTGGGCGGCCTTCGCGTGAGTAATCGAGATCGATAACAAGATGTAAGGATACAGCAGATACGTGTGGGAGAGAAAACTAATCGCTACCCCGTAGCCAAGGATCGCGAGAAAATACTCGGGCTCCTTCTCGCGGATCGACCACGCGCACAGCGCGCTGTACACCCAAAGTGAGAGCAGCAGGACGAGTGCAACCGGTCCTCCTTCCGCGAGGGCCAACACCCACGACGAGTGCGCCGTCATGTGTTCGCTCTCTGAGCCCGTGTTGCCATCGGGCACGTAGGCCGGAAGATTCTTCTGGAAGCCCCAGAACCCAACTCCGAAGATCGGGTTTCGCACGGCCATGTTCAGGCCCGCGCGCCAGTAAAGGATCCGGTTCGACGTCGAGCCCTCGATGTCGCTAGCGTCGCGGTTCATGAGACTGAAAGCGGCAAGCGTACAGGCGAAGCCACCCACCAGCATCGCCGCCAGCACTTTCTTACTCTTCACCTGCACCAGGCCCCACGCACCAAAGATCGCAAAGAGGCCGAGCAGCGCCCCGCGCGACTGCGATTTCCACACGAGGAGACTCATCACAAACAACATGCCGGCGGACAGCAGCCAGTTGTACGGCCTCAGATTCGTCTTCCAGAGAAAGAGGATCAGGAATGGAATCGCCAGAACAAAGATGGCGGCAATGTCATTGGAGTTCGAGAGGATCCCTACACTCTCCAGCCGCTGCGCGGACATGTCCTCGAGCGAGCTCGCCGAGACGGTCAGCGTTTTATAAAAACTCACGAAGCATTTTTCGACGATGGCGATCACGAACACGAACTTGATCGGCAGAAGATCGCGTTCCGTCTCAAGCGCATTTTGGATGAGGATGAAAAGGATAACACCCTTGATGAAGACCTCAGAGTACTGCACCATGGCCTCGTCGACATGGCCGGAGAAGAACCCCGACATGAACATCCAGACGGAGAAAGCGAGGAGTAAAAATGTTCCGCCGTTGAAGCGCACGTACCACTGCCGCTTGATGGCCTTGTGTCCCAGGATCACAATGAGCGCGAGGATAGAGGCATCGCGCGGCATCGACGACATAAGCTGATCCGCGAACGTTTCCCAGGGCCGCGACATCAACAGCATGAGCAGGAACCCGACGGCAAACTTCGGATGCAACAAAGAAAGAGTGACCAGCACGGCGAACTCTATGGAAAAGAAAATCCCCGCCAGCCCCCAGGACTGCACAAAAAAGCCGAAGGAGGAGAACAGAAAGACCAGCAACATCCCGACGAACAGTTGGCGCTGCTTTTGATTAATCTTTTCGCGAAACGCCGGAGCGTCTTGGAACCATAGAAAGATGAAACCCAATGTGACAAGGCCCCAGAAGAACTGATGCGAATCGATGACGAACTGTCGAAATTCGATCAAGTCTCACTCCCACCCCGTGATAGCAATGAAAGTTTGGTTTTGAGCATCGGCAGCTTCACCGGTTTCGCCCCATTCAGTGCTGGCAGCTCCCCGAGATAGATCGTATCGAGGCGAGCGACCTCTGCCATCGCTTTCTCGTGGCGCACCGGGCGCAGGGCCTCTTTGAGATAAACATAGATGAAGGCGAAGACGAGACCGAGAAGGAAGCCGAGACTCGCGAAGAGGCGTTTCTTTGGCCACTGCGGAGAGACCGGTAGCTGAGGACTCTTGATGATGCCGATGTAGCCTTGCACCGAGCGCTTCTCGATGTCGAGGGCGATGTTGAAGTCGTGGTACTTCGCGTAGAACTTACTTGAGAGCTGCTCGGAGACCACCTTGTTGTGCTGGAACGCCACGGGCTGCGTATCGACCTTAGTAGAGATGTCCTTCAAGTCAAATTCTTTCAACCAATTGAGGATCGTCTGGCGGCGCTCGCGCAGGGCCATGATGCGCGGATGCGAAGGCTTGAGCTGGGTGCCCAGTGCTTCGATGTTGGTGTTGAGTTTGATGAGCTCTTCTTTCAGGACCTCGGGGGACTTCGAGGCGAGCGCCTTCTCGCTGCCGCGCGAGCTGAAGCTCTGAGAGGCGTTGAACGAGTTGAGCTTGTTGATCATGACTTCTTTCACCAGCTCGATCGTATTGATGCGCTTACTGATGATGTGGGTGTTCACGATCTTGAGCACATCTTCGGCGACCTTCTTCGCGATGTAGGGATCGGAGCTACTGAAGCTGATCTGGTAGCTCTGGCCACCGGTGGAGAAGTAGCTGAACCGATCGCGCAGCTGCTGGCGCTGGCGGGCGATCTCACGCTCATCCTTCGTCTCGCTGTAGAACTTGTAGCGACGGCCAAGCTGGTCGACTATGTCATCACTGATCGCCTCTTTTACCATCGAATCGATGGCGAAGCGCATCTCAGGGATGTTGAAGGTATCGGGGATGATCCCCGAGATCAGTGGACTCTGGAAGTACTTAGAATAGACGTTGATCTCGAAGGTGGAAACGTACTGCTTCTCGATCCAGAACGTCAGTTGAACGAAGAACGCCACGGAGCAGAAGCAGATCGCCGCAATGGCAATCTTGTAGCGACCGATCGCCTGGGTGACATCTCTTATGAAGACCTTGTCTGGGCTCACTGGACACCTCCGTTGATCACCATGCCGAGCACAGGAATCTTCTTGTCGCGAAGGAGATCACTCACATCGTGAGCGCCCGCTTCGATCGAGTCGTATGTGCGCACCATGATGGCGGCGTCGATGTTCACCTCGGGGAGCATGAGCGTCCCCGAGCGCGCCGGAACTGGCAGGTCGATGAAGATTGTATCGTAATCATTTTCAACTTCGGTCATGACGGATCGAAGTGCTACGAGCTGCTCCATGGAACTCATGTCTTTTAAACGGGCCATACCTTTCATGCTGAGATAGTCGACGCCCTCAATGCGCTGCTCGTCGGCGCCGCAGTCGAGGACTAAAATTTTTCGCTGGTAGATTTTCCCGAGCTGCGGAGTCACCGTCGCAACAAAAGTCGTCTTTCCTTCTCCCGGTAGTTCCGAGAGCACCACCACGATCTTGGCCTTCCGCTCCCGGAGGGCGAAATCAAGGTTGCGGACAACAGTATTCAAGGGCGTCATGCCGGTGGCATCAACATTCATTTCAGTTCTCCTCGGTGCCGCCTTATAACCCAGTATCGAAAAAACCGAACCGGGCCTAGAATATTTTACATAGACCATGGACACAATTACCTGAAATCTCTAGTCTCACCTTCATGTCGAATAAGGAAAAGACCCTCATCCTCCTGTTATGTGACGTTGCATTCATTTATATCGGAATGTTCCTCTCCTTATTCCCTTATGCCCCAGGCACCGACTTCGTAGCCCACGCCTCTGCGCTCTCGCTCATCGTTCCGGTCTGGGTTCTGATGTACTTCACCGAAGGTCTCTATACGCTCAAGACCTTGAATCCCGCCGAGCTCCCCATCTCGTTGATTCGCGCGACGGCTTCAGCGTCGTTCCTTTCATTTGTGTTGATGTACTTCGCTCCACGGGACCTCCACGACTTAAACTCAGGTCCTCGCCTCCTCGTCATTGCCCTCATCGTGCCCTACATGATCTTCGAGACCCGCAAATTCTTCTTTTCGTTTTTGTCGACGGAGAGCCGGCTCAGAAAAACCGTACTGATCGGATCGCTGGCGACGCTCGACATTGCCCGCGAAGAGATCGCCAAGAAGCCCTACCTCGGCTACAAGATCATCAGCGAAGTGGTTCCGACGGACACCGCGAATTTTTCCATCCCACCCGACACGCAGCTCATCGCCATCGAACGAAACATCATCCAGGACCGCGAGCTCTACCAGCGCGTCTTTGGCCTGCTGGGTACGGGCATCGAAATCATGGACCTCGCGAAATTCACAGAAAAGATCTCCGGAAAAATTCCGGTGGCCTCCATTGATCAGACCTGGTTCGTGGAGTACTGCGGAGTGCAGAACTCGGTGAGCTACGACCTCCTGAAGATTCTCCTCGACCGCGTGGTGGCGACCCTGCTGCTGGTGCTCTTGATTCCCGTGGCCCTCATTCTTTTCCCCGTGCTGTTCATTTTCCACGGCGGCCCGATCTTCTTTAAGCAGCAGCGAGTGGGTCTGAACAATAAGACGTTCACGCTCTTCAAGCTGCGAACGATGGTGGTGGACGCCGAGAAGAACGGCGCCCAGTGGGCGAAACCCGGCGATGCTCGTGTGACGAAGATCGGTTCCTTCTTGCGAAAAACCCGCTTGGATGAGCTTCCACAGTTGATCAACATCTTCCGCGGGGAGATGAGCCTCGTGGGGCCGCGCCCGGAGCGTCCGGAAATCATCCGTGACCAACTCGGCCCGCAGATTCCTTTCTACAATCTACGCCATCTTGTGAAGCCCGGCGTGACCGGTTGGGCGCAGGTCACCTTCCGTTACGGCTTCACCATCGAGGACTCAAAAGAGAAGCTCCAGTTCGACCTTTATTACGTAAAGAACCGCGATCTCTGGTTGGACATCCTGGTGATCATTAAGACCATCAAAACGGTCATCACCGGCGCCGGGCAATGATCTCTAAATAGAGCCTATACTTTTTACTCATCTATTATTCAGATCAGCAGTGTGCGCTTTTTTTTCTTCAATCTCAGACCTTCCTATGGGAATGAAGCCCCATGAAAACATTATTTTTTGCCCTCGTCGTTCTTCCCTCTTTCGCCCTGGCGCTGGAATCGCCCTTCGAGTCCACCGTCGCCGGCATCACGATTGGGAATGCCCATGAAGTCACGGCCGGTGTGTTGCGTGGAAGTGAGCCCGCTAAAAAAGTCAGCGAGCTGAAAGACTATGGCGTCGATGAAGTCATCATCTTCAAGTCCCAGACAAAAACCGAAGTCGATGAAGAACTCTTGGCCTTGAAGGCACTCTCTATCAAGTCTCACCACATCCCTTTCAAATGGAAAGGTCTTGAGAGCCCACAGATCGCTTGTGAGCAAATCGTGAAAGCGTTGCAAATCATCCGTAAGGCCCAGAAGGCGAATCGTACCGTGTTCTTCCACTGCACCGTGGGTGAAGACCGCACCGGCATGCTCGCGGGCCTCTTAAGTATGGAAGCCAATGGCCTCTCAACAGAGGCCGCCTGGAAGGACGAGATGTGTGCCAACGGCTACGCCGACGGCAATAAACAGAAACCCTGGCACGTCGCAAGCGCTATCCATAAAGAGCTGACCCCGTTGTTCTTCGCTTTGGCGGCTAAAGTCGAAGCTGGCGAGACACTCACCAAGGCCTCTTGCGCTGGCCTTGATCCACGTCCGACTACTCGTACCTGCAAAAAGTAATCTTTTCATAGGGGGGATGCAGACCCCGAGGCCCTTGGTAACTACCTGTTACCAACCCATCAAGGAGCCCCCCATGAAAACGATCTTTGCTCTCGCTTTGTGCTTCGTTTCGTCCTTCGCCTTCGCTCAACGGACCACCGGTCTTGCTTGCGACGGCAGCACTATGATCGACGTTCGCGGCCGCCAAATCCATAACTTCTCTTTTAGCTCTGACTGCATGGAAGCCATTCAACAGGCCCGCACTTCTCGCGGACGCTTCTGTGATCGCTCAGTGATGATGAACGTCCAAGGCGAACGTCTTGCTGATTACACCTTCTCTTCTGATTGCAAAGAAGCTCTCTCTTCAGCTGCCAACAACCGCTACGGCATCACTTGTAATGGTCGCGACATGCTCGATCGCAACGGCCGTACCATCCAAAGCTTCTCTTTCTCATCTGACTGCCAGGCAGCGATCCTCGAGATCACCAGCTCTCGCGGTCTCTACTGCAACACGCGCGATTTGTACGACGTTCGCTTTGGCCTCGTTCACCGCTTCAGCTTCAGCTCGGATTGCAAAGAAAGCCGTGAATCAGCCGCTCGCACGGGCCGCTTTTGCGATGGCGCAGCTCTCCATGACGCCGCTGGCAATCTTCTTCGCCGCTTCACTTTCAGCTCCGACTGCCGCAACGCTCTAAACAATTTCTAATCTGAGCTTTTGTAGGGGGGCATTTGCCCCCCCTTTTTTTTGTTACAACGTTTGGCCAACATATCCTGACATCCATTCCCATCACTCCTCTCCAGGCCTAGAGTCCTCCCACTGCACATCCTGAGGAGGATTCATGAAATTTGTTTCTGCCATTGCGGCACTTTCACTCTCGCTTTCTGCTTTCGCCTTTGAACTTCCCGTCGGCGGCTTTGACGCCCTCGCGATTAAATCAACTCCGCAATTCTCTGCCGTTGAAGCACCGCTCTTCGAAGGTATCGTGAAGCTCTCTAACTGCTCTGGCTCTTTGATCATTTTCGAAGGTCAGCCGACTGAGCAGAAAGCTCTCGTCATGACGAACGGTCACTGCTTGGGTCTTCCCGGCGGTTTCTTGAAGCCGGGCCAAGTCATCGTGAATCAAGCGGTGAATCGCTCGATGAAAGTTTACGACGCCAACATGAAACTCCATCCTATCAAGGCAACCAAGATCGTGTACGCGACTATGACCAACACCGACGTCGCGCTTTACGAGCTCGACGCTTCTTATAACCAAATCCTCGCCACTGCAGGTGTGCGTCCGTTGCTGCTCGCCACCAACCGTCCATTGGCCGGCACGAAGATCGACATCGCATCTGGCTACTGGGATCGTAACTGGTCATGCGACATCGACGGCTTCGCCTTCAGCTTGCGCGAAGGCGACTGGACGTTCACGGATTCAATCCGCTACGACCAAGCTTGCGACACCATCGGTGGAACTTCAGGTTCACCGATCATCGAGCACGGTCAGCGCATCGTGATCGGGATCAACAACACGTCGAACGAAGATGGCGCTCGTTGTACTCTGAACAATCCCTGTGAAGTGGATGAAGCAGGCCGCGTTGTGATCATTAAGCAGCGCTCTTACGGTCAGCAGACTTACCAGATCAACGGCTGCGTTGATGCTAGCTTCAAGCTCGACCTCGCTCTCTCTTCTTGTACTCTCCCAAAATAAGACGACCACAAATGAAAAGCCCCGCAAACTAAGCGGGGCATTTCAATTTGGTGAATGTGGTAGGTTGATGCTCTTCACGGGGGACCTTCTCCGAGATGCATCGGATCCCCGTTCTCCGCGTATCCGTGGGCACCAAACGTACCGGCCCCATCATCTTCACCAGAACTCCCCCAGACATTTTCTGCTCGTGTAGTTCTAGCTAGAGGGCGCAGCGTACGGACAACAGTCATCAAGGCCTCCTCGGTCTTCGTGAGAACCCAGTATGAAGCCCTTTTGCCCCAGCACCAAATTTCGCAAAATCCGAAATTTCTCGAACGAACTATTGATGAGTTAACCAGGTATCAAGAAGCGATATTGAGGGCTTTCGCAGAGATAGTTGGCACTAGCGCCCTAAAACGACCTTTTTCACGGTCTTTTTTCCAAACCAAAAACCATCCACCGTGAGCTTCTGGGCCTCACCGCGGTAGTTAGAATCCTTTAAAAGTTCACGGCGCAGCTTTTTCATCTGATACCAAGGGATTTGCGGAAACAGATGATGCTCGAGGTGCCAGCCCGAACGCAGCGGATACAAAAAGAAATCCACGATGAAAGGAAAGTCGTGGGTGAGAGTCTTCTCTTGTTCTGTTTCCGCGTTCTCGCCGGTGTGCTCGCCAACACCGTGCCAGCGGATCAAGAGCGGAGTGATGGTGAGAAACGCGATAAACCACAACCCGAGTAAGTGAAGACCAAAACCAAGGGCGAACGCAGGAGCGAGCAGAAGCACCCACCCCAGCAGCGTGCAAAGTAGATCTTCCCCACTGGCGGCGCGAATATCCCCCGCCTTCACGCGTTCTTGAATAAATTTTTGCAAGTAGATCAGCGAGCGAATCGTGCTCTGGCCGGTGAGATCGTTGATGATGTTCTTTTTCAAGCGATCTTCCTGAACTCCATAACCAATCTGAGCGCCGTGATAGAACGCCACTTCCGGGTCCTGCTGCGGATCACCCGAGAACTTGTGATGCTTGAGATGAATGTAGCGATAGTCTTTAAGATTCATCACGATGGGTGCCGCAAAGAGCGCTTGCCCTAAGCGATCATTCCAAACATTCGAGGGCATGAGTAAGCGATGGGCCGCTTCGTGCATGAGAATGGAAAAGTGATTTTGAAACGCGGCGATGATGAAGAGGGCGAAGGGCCAGGCCCACGGCCCCCAGATTGAAGCGGCATAGGCCGTGAGCCAGATGCCACCATACATCGCGAAGACAGTGAGGACGGAGGGCGCCCACAACGTGACCGCGTGAGCACGGAGCAGTTTCGGATCTACGCTGCGAGCGAGTTCGTACTTGCTGCTCATGAGAAACTAGTTACTCTTCTGGCGAGCGGCGATGGAGAAGTTCTTCGCACCGGCGTTGCGACCGATGTCCATGACTTCGAACGCCGACGTGAGCGACGAGTTGCCGTCACCCTCAAGGATAATGGAATCCGTCTTCATTTCCGCCAGCGCCTTGGTGATCTCTTCACGGAGGTTCGCCTTGTCGACGACTTTACCCGAGACGGCGATGGTGCCTTCTTTTGATAAAGAGACGATGACCATCTGGTTGGGCTTCTCGCTCACAGCACTACTCTCGGGAACATTCACGTCGAGACCCGACTCGAGTGCAGCCGAAGAGCTCACCATGAAAATGATCAGGAGCACCAGCATGACGTCAATGAGCGGTGTCATGTTGATCTCGGAAACGATGCTATCGTCGCCGTCGTTATTTTTTTGGCTCATGGCCATAACTACTTCCCTTGGCGACGAGCGATGAGCAAGAGCTCCGCGGCGTCTTCCAGTTTAAGACGGAAATCCTGGGCGATGCTATTCACGCGTGTCTGGAGAAAGTTGTAAAACAAGAGCGCAACCACCGCCACGATAATGCCTGCAGCAGTCGCGATGAGAGACTCAGAGATACCAGCGGCCACCACGGAGAAACCACTCTTGCCTGATGAGCCGATCGCTTTGAAAGACTCCATGATCCCGAGAACAGTTCCGAAGAGACCGACGAAGGGCGCCGATGAAGCGATAGTTCCCAAGACCCACAAGTGCTGGCGCAGGCCCGCGTTGGTTTCAGAGAGACGACGAGAAAGGCGGTCACCCATCTCTTCTTTCGTGAGGGCCGCATCCGTCAATACCTCGTGGGGACGTGCGATGAGCGCCGGTGCCGATTTGTAGGCCGACTTCACTTCTTCCAATCGAGCCGCTGACAACGCTTGCTGAACGGCATCGGTGACTTGCTTATAGTCGCGGGCGAAGGTGCGAAGGTAAAAAATCTTATAGAGACCAATGGTCCACACCAAGACGGAGAACACGAGGAGTGGATACATGATGAATCCACCTTGATGAAAGAGGTCCATACCGGTCATAAACGTCTCCTAGAATGATAAAGATATATCATAGAGACGCTCAGGCAGAGTATCAACGCTTATGCTTTGCAATATACACGCCTCTTTTGATCTGCTTTTCTCAGATCCAGACCTTGAGCTTCTCGTAGAACCAAAGTGTCGCGATGCTCATGAACAGACAGATGAAAATGGCCATCTGTGGCGGAAAGCCGAAGTACAAAGTATTGATCACCCACCCCATGATGCAACTAATGATCGTGAACACCACGGTGTGCAATCCGTAGCCAAACATGACACGCGGGTAACAGACGAAGCGCAGGATGAAACAACACACCACCGGAAGCAAGACATAGGCATTGAGGGATAAGAATCCCTTTACGTACATCGGATGCTGGCCCACAAAAAACGCAAAAAGCGCGACAAAAACCGCCACAACGGCGTTATCCACTTTCATGAAAATCGGATAGCGAGCCGCGCGTTCGCCGGGCAAGATGTCATTCCACAGTACCGCACTGAGAGCATTCAACGAAGAGTCCAGCGAACTCATGGTGGCCGACAAAATGGCGACGACCACAATCCCTCTCGTCCCCATCCCTAAGCTTCCCACGGTCTGATCCATGAAATGCTGCATGGCCGCCGGTAAACTTCCTTTGAACTCGGGCATCCCTAAAACAAAAGTTGCACCGATGCAAATGAAGAGCGTCTGCAGTCCGACCGTGAGCCATGTTGACCACACCACCGCCCGAGATGCGATGCCCGGCGTGCGACAGGCCTTCAACTTTTGCACGAAATCTTGCTCTACTCCGTGGGTGGTAAAATCCGACACGAAACCGCTCGCGATACCAGCTAAAATAGGAATCAAACCTGAGGTACCGAAGGCCACGGTGCTGGCCGCATCGAAGGCGTGACTGAAACCGTTCTCACCGGCCTTTTGTAAAGCAACGCTAATCAAAACCACACCACCCATCGCAATCGTGCCGAACTGGAGAATGTCCGTGCGCATGACGGCCTTCAATCCGCCCGCCATGGTGTACGACGCCGTAATGGCAACCACACCGGCAAGGAGCCAGTGGTAGGGCCAGCCGTAAAAGCGAGCGACGAACGAAACACCCAAATACATCGCACCGGCCACCGAGAGTACTTTGGAAAAGAAATACATCATGCCCATCAAGCGCTGCGCCCGTTGCGCGGACGGTGTCGTGCTGGAGTAATCCTTGATCCCGCGAGAAAGAGAATCAAACACCGTTAAACCCGAGCGATAGAAATTGCGCAGCAAGAAGCGCGAGATGACCCAACGGCCCAGCATGATGCCGATGATCCCCCACAGCAACCCCCGACGACCCAAGATCGCTAGCGCGGGAAGCTGCACGAAAGTCATGGCCGAAAACTCAGTGGCGACGATAGAAAAAACGGCTTCAACAGTAGTCGCTGAGCGACCACCGAGAAACTGCTTCTCGGCGTGCTTGCGGGGACTCGTTCCCGGTTCGAGTTTCTTCATGGACTTGGTGGAAAACCACGTGATGACATACAAGGCTGCTATGTAACTGATGACGAGAAAATGGTCGATCGCACTCATGGCCGATCTCCCGAAGACTTGTCAGTAACTTTCACCAACGCCTGATAACTCAACAGCGTCGACATAAAACCAAAACGCGATTCATGCCAAGACGCTTCCGCATTGGCGGCAGCCTCTTCACGGAGATTCACTAAGAAAAGATTCCCGCCGCCGCTCTTCAACTTGTAGCTTTCCGCTTCCACGAGCTGACGGGCGCGCGCTAACTCAACAGCAGCTTGTTCAACTTGACCTAACTGCAACGCCAGGGCGCGCTTGTTGGCGAGGACTTCCGTTTGATATGTCTGGCGACCTAGATCCCAGTTGCGTTGAGCGGCCGACTGACGACTCTTGGCCGCAGCGATGTTACCTTTGCCTAGGTTACGCTCGATGGGAATTTCCAGACGAACACCGAACGACCATACATGTGGAGGGTTCTGTGGGTCTTCGTTCCCTATGTTACGAGTGTAGTCTCCCCACACATCCACTTTCGGCTTGAGATCCTGCTCGGCGAGCTCGAGATCAATCCGAGATTTCTCAAAGTCAGCACCAAGGTTCGCGATGTCCGGACGACGACGGGCGATTTCTTCCACGTTCGCATTCAACTCATCACTGGCGAGCAAGGGAGCGAAGTCTTGCGGGTAATCTTGAAACGCCTCGTTTTCTGCCGGCAACGTGGGCTCGCCATTCTCATTTCGCAGAAAAAGTGAGAGAGCGTACTCTGCGCGGATGCGACGCTCGGTGGCCGCCATCAACCCCGCTTTACGATTGGCGATGTACTGCTCATTTTCTCTCACGAGAATTTGCGGAGCATCACCACGCTGTGCACGGGACTCTAAAAATCCATTACGGGCTTCGCCGTTTTTGAGAAGATTTTTGTAAACCGTCTCCACTCGCTGGGCCGTGACCCATTCCCAGTACGCGATCTCACTCAAGCGACCAATGTCCCAAAAAGTCAGATCTTTTTCTCCACGAGCAATCTGCGCATCAAACCCGCTCGCTCGCAAGACAGCGCGGCCCGGGTCGATGCTGCGATGACGCCAAATCGAAGCCGATGCACCCACGCGAGGAGTACCACCAGAGTTGGTTGAAACCGTACTGAACTGCGGAGGGAACATGCCATTGAATCCGTACGAATACCCGGCATAGACTTTTGAGTTGGCCACTTGCAGTGGCTTTTCAATCATCACATCGCTCATGGTGCGCGCCCAGAAGCCGGAGGCCACACGGTAGTGATCCGCGACGAGCTTCGTATCGAATGCCCCGCGAGACCCGCGTACTGTTTCTTCGCCGGCGATCATGCGATCGACCGCGCCACGCACGGTGGGGTGAAACTTTAAGGCGCTCTCGCGCACCGCCTGGGGAGTGAGAGCCGCCCAGGCAGGAAGTGCGATGAAAAGGAGAAGATATTTCATCTGTTACTCCTTCGGTAAGCTAGGTGGGAAGCCGTTGAACTGACGCCAGAGCTCGAACCCTAATGGAACGTTGTTCAGCAGGATCCAAGAATTCAACCGTGTCCCTTGGCGAATGAAGCGTGACTCAGGCCAGGATTCTTTCCCACGCGCAATGATCACGCGAAAGCGGCCGTCTTTATCGGCCGACGGATCCACCATCACGACGCGACCACCGAACGTCCCGACGGCCACACTTGGCCAGCCGGAGAATTGAATCGCGGGCCATCCTTCAAACTGCAAGCGCACCTTCGCGCCAATACTCACGAGTGGGAGATCCATCCCGCGAATATAAACTTCTGCCGCGAGGTCCTCACCTTCTGGAACAAACTCAGCAAGGATCTCGCCTTCGCTGACTACCGCGGTACCTGCTCCGGCCTTGAGACGAAGCACAAACCCATCCTCAGGCGCGCGGATGACTTGATTCGATTGACGAGTGTAGCGTGATTCCGCTTGCGTCAACATCGCAAGGGCCCCGGCTTCCGCCGACTGAGCATTCTTTACGGCGATCAACGCGCCCTCGTAGTCTTTGCGTGAGCTGATCCCTTTAGCGAACAATTCTTTTTGCCGTGAATGATCGTACTCGGAAGCTTGGGCGACAGCTTTCGCCGCTTCCCATTGCTTCGTGGATGCATCAAGTTCGATCTTGAGGCGCTCGAGGAACATTGGATCGACGTCTGAAATCTCAACGACCGGATCCCCTTTCTTCAGTGCTTGTCCTTCGGTCACATGCCACTTCTTAATTTTTCCTGCGAAGGGTGCTGCGATATTCTGCAGACGTTTGTCTGGAGAGAACGCAATCACGCGGCCATCACCGGTTGAAGTCTGCTGCCACGGCAAGAGCACCAACATGATGCTGATGAACATGATGAACATCACTAAAACACGGGCACCAAAGCGTGCAATCTCTGGAGCATCATGAGCACGAACAATTTCTTCGAGGTTATGGTTTTCCCATTTTCTTTGCTTACTCATGTTTTTCTACCTCACGCAAGACGGCCAGTTCGCCGTCGAGTTCCATGGCACCGGCCCGCTCAAGAACCAAGTAGCGATCAAAATCACCTTTCAACACACGCTGAGAAAGGAAGAGGACAGTCCAGGACTCTTTTTTGTCCAGAAGTGCTTTCTTCACCGCACGACGCTTCTCGTGGGACATTTTATCGAAGTCACTCGTGACAAGCACAAGTGATGGCTTCGTCACGATGGCACGGGCCCCTTGCAAGGCAACCGACTCCGAAATACTCAGCGGGTATCCGTTGGGAAGGAGCTCTGTTTCAAGGCCCTACGGAAGTTGTTTGATTTTTTCGAGAAGTCCCACCAACTCCAAGGCATCTTCAATCTCTGTTGTGGATGCGGGATGGTCCATGAAGCCCACCATGTTGTCGCGGATGGACGCCGAGAAGAAGCGACCGATGCCAAGCACGGCGACTCTTCCTCTTAATTCAGAGAAATCGATATCATCGAGACGCTTCCCACCGATGCGCAACTCACCTGTCTTCGGAGGTAAGAAACCTTCCAGCGACCGGTTCATGGTGCGAGCCGCAGCGAAGCTGCGTACGTACGCATACACTCGTTGACCAGCTGCAATTTTAAAGTTCAAGTGAACGTTGTCGTCGAAGTCAGCTTTCTCGAATGATATCTCCAATGCTCCCACTGGGAGTTCAGAAGATGAATGAGTTTTCTCGAGAGGATGACTCCAAAACTCTGCGAGCTTGTCTAAGTTCGTGCTGTAGTCGTAAACACTGCTATAAAAATTTTGCAATCGTGGCAAAGAAGACAACAACATGGTTACTACGATGAAGGCAGCCACAAGCTGGCCCACACTCAACTCACCGGCTTGAACGAGCAAGTAACCAAGTCCTAACAGGGCCGCATAAACGAAAGCGTTGATGGCCTGAAGAGCTATGGCTTGACCGAATTGTTGGCGAAAGAGATTGCCCCGCTTGATGCTCCAGTCCTCTAGCAAGTTCACAAAATGTTTCTCCGCGAAACGGCGACCATTCTTCGACATGAAGAGCGGACGGGCGCGCATCACTTCATCAATCCATCCCATGGCGTTGTAGCGCGTATTCGCTTCCGGCGTTCCGGCCTCAACACCTTTGGGACCAAACATCATCCAGCTGCCGATCAACAGTGCCGTGATGAATAGCCCAAACATGAGGAAGTACGGATGGTAAAGACACAAGAGCCCCATGCTGATGATGTACTGCACACCAAAGCCTATCCCATCCACAAAGAAAATGATCATGCTACTTTGTGCGAGCAACACATCCACAAAGCGTTTTGAAAGCTGCGGGCGATTGATCGATTGGAAGTGCGTGTCCAGGTAGCGAGTGGAGTTTTGTAGGATCGTTTGGCCGTAGCGTAAGAAAAGTCGGCGACGTAACACTTCGATGGCATGAAACTGGATCACTTGGATGCCACCAGAAAAAACCAGGATCACAAACAATACGAGAGACATCACCACAATCGGTTGCGTGACGTTCAAGATTCCTAAGTTTGTGATGATCGATTGGACTGAGACCGGGAGCACGAGACTCAAGATACTGATGGCCACCGAGTTGACCAAGATGAGTTTGATAAAAGCCTTTTCAGGCGCGACCATCTCACGGAGGTTCTGGAAGAACGGAGCTCCGGTACGGATGTCACCAGTAAGTTTCCACAAATTCAACATTGTTGTTTCCTTAAAAGATCAGCTAATGCGAAGGGACTCGTGCAAGAAATTAGCTGCGAGCAGGAGGGGGGATGAAAAGGTCTCGGTAAAGATACGCGACACTTTCAAAAGTCAGAAAGATTTTGGAAGAGATCGGATACGAGCTGTAAGACTGGAGCGGGACACGAGGTGGTGCGAAAATATAAACTGGGAGTTGGGCCAAAGGCATCGTCACTGCAAAGAGACGATCACTTTCTTTTTCTCGGGATACAGAAACGGTCATCTCAATTTGCGCTTCACACGCGCAAAGCTGGCTCTCGACGCCGAGATTATTAGCTGGTGAGGCCCATACAAAGGGCATGAGCAAAAGTTGAATGACGAGGATCCATGGGGCCATACACTTATTCTAGGGCCGGGCCCATGAAAACCAAGACAATTTTTTGCCGCTCTTACTGGAAACATTTGTCCGACAACTTTGCTCTTCGTCTCAGAAGGCCACAGACATCGATCCGACGAGGAATGTGTCGTGAATTTTAGGACTGTTCTTGCCTGAGTAAATCGCATGGTTAGCTTGCAACCGTCTTAGTTCCAACCGCGCCAGTGCTCCCTATTCCAACGCATGATCGCGATTCGTTGGTCGTGTTAATACTCAAGACTTCCGACCGACATCGCTTAAAGCGAAGCCTCCCTTCAGTTTTTTGAATGCTGGGATTTTCGGGATTTCCGATAAGATGACGGTGTGGGGAGTAGCTCCCTTTCTGGAAAGAAAGGGTCGGTGTCGTCAATACGGTTTTCAAACCCGGCGCCGAATGATAGAGCAAGACCATAGATAACTTTAGGAGTTAGCTGTGGTTGATTCGTCTCTCGTGCTCATGCAAAAATACCTCCGCACTTCTCGGACCGAATGGAGACCCTTCGTCATCTACGGCGTGACCTACGCCCTTCTCAGTCTGTTAGTTCCTCTGATCGTCCAGCTGCTCGTGAACAACCTCGCGCTCGTGGGTCTCAACCTGAGTCTTGTGACTCTCTCGATCATCCTTGCCATCGGCCTTGCCTTGCTCCAGCTCTCTCGATTAGCGCAAATCGTGTTGCTCGAATATCTCGAACGCAAACTCGTGGCGAGACTTGCCCCACGCTTTAGCGCTGTATCAACGAGTGAGAAGACCTACTTTTTTGAACTGGCCTCCGTTCCTAAATCACTGAGTAAGTGGGTCCTCGAGGGATTCGAGATTCTCCTCGCGCTCATCGTCGGCAGCATCATTCTCATGGTGTACCATCCGTTTTTCATCGCACTGACGTTGCTGATCTGGCTCTCGCTCTGGGGTGTCTACCGCTTGGGTAAGATGGGACTTTCCAGCGCGCTGGAGGAATCCTACCAAAAATACAAGCTCTGGGCCGCGCTCGAACGATCCGAAAAAGGTCTCACCGCCAACGATTGGCTGCGGGCGCGCGATGTTCACTTCCAGATCCTTCGCCGCCAAATTTTGCTTCTCATGGCCGCGCAGATCATCGGCACCGTCTCACTGATGTCGGTGGGTGCGCTTCTGTTCCACGCGGGTGAACTAAGCCTTGGGCAGTTCGTGGCTGCCGAGCTCATCGGCGGTGGTGTTTTCTTGGCGCTCAGTAAACTTTGCAAGTTCATGGAGACCCACTACGCCCTCATCACTTCTTTCATCAAAATTGACCACGCGCTGGAGGGACACCATGGATAGTCCCCGTCTCACCGCGACCCCCGCCTGGACACTCCACTGGGCTCGTGGATTGGCTATCGCACTGACACTCTTTTTTCTCGCACTCTTCCTTCCGTGGAACCAGTTCTCTAGCGGCGAAGGCCGCGTGATTGGCCTTGACCCCAATGACCGCTTCCAGGAAGTCCACGCCCCGGTTTCGGGCTTCGTGCGCCGCTGGCA
This sequence comes from Chloridella minuta, assembly GCA_032273045.1. Taxonomy (NCBI): domain Eukaryota; class Xanthophyceae; order Mischococcales; family Pleurochloridaceae; genus Chloridella; species Chloridella minuta. Next base: position 20,636 of record JAUKPQ010072342.1, on the reverse strand, counting down.
CGTCGTGGAGGGAAGCTGGGTGAAAAAGGGCGATCCACTCGTGTCGCTATCAGATACAGATGTGGACCTCGTCGGCCGACTCGGTTACGAACGGAAAGCTGCCGAAGAGTCGCTCGCCTCGGCCCAGCTCGGTCTCACCACCGCGCGCATTAACCAAGAGCGCCAACGGAAACTTTTTGAAGAAGGTCTCTCAGCACGCAAAGACTGGGAGAAGGAGCGCATCACCGTCTCAAAACTCGAGATGGAAGTTTCTAAGGCGCAGGCGGTACTCGCAAAAGCCCAGCGCGAAGTCGCGCGCCAGAATACCCAAACCGTCATCGCTCCACGCGACGCCTGGGTGGTGCGCGTCCGCAGCGGCGAAGGTGCCCAGATCGTCAAGCAAGGTGACCCTCTCTTGATACTGGCCCCAAGGACCGAAAAACTCGCTGCCGAAATTTGGGTCGACGCCAACGACGCCACCCTGATCAAGGTCGGCAACAAGGCGCGCCTCGAGTTCGCCGGCTGGCCAGCGGTGCAAATTCCCGGTTGGCCTTCACTCGCGATTGGTACTTTCGAAGCGAAAGTCGCGCTCGTGGATGCGATTGCTTCTCAGAAAGGCCGCTTCCGCGTGCTTCTCGTGCCAACAAACGCCTGGCCTAGCGAGCTCTTCGTGCGCCAAGGTGCGCGCGCCTCCGGGTTCGTAAATATGTCGACCGTGAGTCTCGGCTGGGAGATCTGGCGCCAGTTCAACGGCATGCCGGCGAAGAGCGAGATCATCGAGGATGAAATGCTCAAACTTCTCGAGCCTAAATCCGTCGCGACTCCAAAGCCAAAAAGTGAGGACAAATGATCCTCGCACTCTGGCTCGTATCTTCGGCCTGGTCGACGACTCTCGTGTCGGTGCTTGCCATGACAGGAGAGCGGATGCCGCTGATCCTCGAGGCCCAGGAGAAGGCCCGCGCTGCGGGAGGACAGCTCGAGAGCGCCGAGGGTGCCTTCGATCACAAGATCAAAGTGAAGACGCTCAACCAGTTCGAATCGAAGTACGACAACCAAATGTGGGACGCCCGTCTCGAGCGACAAACTCCGTTTTCGGGTGTCTCTTACTTCGTGGGCCAGCGGCAGGGCACGGGCACCTACGCCTCCTACGAAGGAAAGTATCAAACCTCGTCGATCGGCGAGCTCTTCGCCGGGGTGGACATCCCATTGTTGCGAGACCGGGCGATGGATCTCCCCCGCCTTGAACGTGAACGGGCACGCCAGCAATCAGAGCAGGCGAAGATCGACTTGAAGCAGAAGACACTCGAGGTTTTCCTCAAGACGGGACAGACATATTGGAAGTGGATCGTCAGTGGTCAGAAACTTCGCATAGTGAAAACCTGGACTGACATCGCCAATCAGCGCCAGGAGATGCTGGAGAAAAAAGTCGCCGCGGGGGACACCAGTGCGATCAAACTCGTCGACAACCGTCGCAGCCTGAGTAAGCGGAGAGCGGAACTGGTGAAAGCGTCACGCGAGTTTGAGCTCGCCTGCCAGGAGCTCGCCCTCTACACCGGAGCCGCTTCGTACGCACTGAGCGATGTGCCTACGGCGTTCGAACTCTCCAAGGATCAGACCCACACTCCGCCAGCGACAACTGCCCTGCTGCTTCCCCCGTTCCAACTCCTGCAGGCGCAACGCCAACTGCTGGCGCAGGAGAAGAGTTACGCCGAGGCCCTCCGTCTCCCCGAACTTCGCTTAGGTTTGGAGGGGGCCCGGGACCTGGGAGTTTTACCGCCCAACCAAAATGACCCGGACCAGTTACGAGCGTCACTACGCATCGAGATTCCTCTGGAGAACCGCAAGGGCGAGGGAAAAGTGAGCGAAGTTCGAGCGAAACTCGCTGCGCTCTCGAAACGCGAAGAATGGCTGCAACGGGAGTGGCGCAACCGCCTCCAGCAAAACCGCGTCTCCCTGGAAACCACCCGCTCGCAACTTGAGCTGCAAGAACAAGAAGTCGCCGATGCTGAGCGCATGGCGAAGGCCGAAATGAAACGGCTCCAGCAGGGTGACAGCGATGTCTTCTTCGTCAACGTCCGCGAGCAGGATGAAGCGGACGCACGTATCCGCTTGCTCGAAACAAAATCACTTCACGAAATAATGGTGCTCGAGAGGAGATCCCTTGATGGAGAACTTCTCCAGCTCCTCTCGTCCCACTTACCCAAGGAGTTCCTGTGAAAAAAATATTAATGCTTCCCGTGTTCATCGCGCTGCTCGTGAGTTGTGCCCATCGCATCGACTACGACCAGTTCGTCAGCAAGGTCAACGCAAAGGAAGCGCGCCACACGGCCGAGATCAAGGAAGACATCGAGCTCATGCTTGAGCTTCACCCACAATTAACCGATGAAACTAAACAAGCGATCCGCGACTACATCACGACTCACATTGACGAGCACCAGAGGCTCAAAGACCAGGAATCGAAGATCGTTCAAGTCCTGCTGGAAAAATCGATCACCTCACCGGCCATCAATGACCACCAGCACAATGGCATGAAAGACCTTGAGCAAATTTACCAGCTCAAAGCGAAAAATATCTCCAAGCTCATCACCAATGTGAAAGGGCTGACCGCGAACCTGAAAGAACAACCCGCCCTCCATAAGGAACTGCAAATTCTCATGAAAGAACTCCGTTAGCGCGGTGGACAATTTGGGCGCCCATCCTTAAGATGGGCGCATGCAAGAACTCATCAATCTCGTCATGCACGTGGTGCATTTCATTCTTAAAATTGACGTACACCTCGTGGCCATCACTACTCAATACGGTGCATGGAGCTATGCGATTTTGTTCCTCATCGTTTTCGCGGAAACCGGCTTCGTCGTCACGCCGTTTTTGCCCGGTGATTCTTTGCTCTTCGCTGCGGGAGCCTTGGCGGCGCTCGGCTCTTTGGATCTCACACTTTTGATGTTCTTGTTGTTTGTAGCGGCTGTTATCGGTGATGCTGTGAACTACCACATCGGAAAGGCCATGGGCCCCAAAGTGTTATCCGGCAAATATCGTTTTCTAAAAAAAGAATATCTGGATAAGACTCAGGCCTTCTACGACAAGTACGGCGTGAAGACGATCATCATCGCGCGCTTCGTACCTATCGTTCGCACATTCGCGCCCTTCATGGCCGGCGTGGGCAACATGCACTACGGCCGCTTCGTGACCTACAACATCGTCGGTGCTCTGATGTGGGTTATCATCTGCTGCCTGGCGGGCTATTTCTTCGGCAACATCCCGGTGGTGAAAAAGAATTTCGGCCTCGTCGTTCTAGGTATCATTTTCGTTTCTGTGCTCCCCATGGCCATCGAAATTCTGCGAGTCAAACTGGCTTCTCGGCAAAAAACATGAGCCCACTGAACGTTTTTGGGCAACCCCTGAAGTCTTGCTGCTTCAAACCCATGACCGGATTTTTTCGCGACGGTTTTTGCCGTACCGATGAGCAAGACCATGGAAGCCACACTGTTTGTGTGCAACTCACTGATGAGTTTTTGGCCATGAGCAAGTACCTCGGCAACGATCTCTCCACTCCCCGCCCAGAATACAACTTCGGCGGTCTCAAGGCGGGAGATAAGTGGTGCCTGTGCGCCAGCCGCTGGCTCGAGGCCCACGAGAATGACTGTGCACCAAAATTGTTTTTGGAAGCGTGCCACCAGCGCGCCCTCGATATTGTGCCTCTTGAAATTATGCAAAAATACGCCGCTAAGGAATCTCCATGATCGCGATCAGTGACATCACCAAATCTCAATCGGGCCACGTGCTCTACTCCAACGCTTCTTTCCAGATCAAGCCCGGGGAAAAGATCGGGCTCGTCGGACCGAACGGCGCTGGGAAAACCACCTTCTTTCGTCTGATCGTCGGTGAAGAAAAAGCCGACACCGGCTCCATCTCCATGCCGTCTGGCTGGCGCGTGGCCTACTTCTCACAGAACGTCGGCGAAATGAGAGGCCGCTCAGCGATCAATGAAGTCATGGCCGGTGACGCTGAAGTCGTGCGCCTCAAAGACGAACTCGATTCATTGCAACGTCAACTCGACGAAGCCTACTCGGATCCTGACAAAGCGCCGGATGATGATTGGCTCGCCGGTGTGCTGGAAAAGCTCGGCGACGCACAGACGGCGTTTGAAAAGCGCGGCGGCTTCGACATGGAAACGCGCGCGCAAGAAATTCTCACTGGTCTTGCCATTGGCCCAGACCGCTACAACAATCCAGTGGAGCACTTCTCGGGCGGCTGGAAAATGCGGATCGCGCTGGCGAAAGTGTTGATCACCAAGCCTGACGTGATTCTCATGGACGAACCGACCAACTACCTTGATCTCGAAACCATCCTCTGGCTTGAGAACTGGCTGAAGGCGTTCCAGGGCGCCGTCCTCATGACGTCCCACGATCGCTGGTTCATGAACGCCATCGTGAACAAGATCGTCGAAGTGCGCCACGGGACCGTAACGACGTACACCGGCAACTACGATTTCTACGAGCGCGAACGCGACATTCGCCGCGGCCAACTGGAAGCGCAGAAAGACCGCCAAGATGCCATGCTCAAAAAAGAAGAAGAGTTCATCGCAAAATTTGCCGCCCGTGCGTCTCACGCCGCTCAGGTGCAATCACGGGTAAAAAAACTCGATAAAATTGAGCGCGTGGAACTTGCTCCCGAAGAGCTCGCCATGCAATTTGAATTTCCGGAAGCTCCCCGCGGCGGTAACGACGTGGTGGTGATTGATAATCTCGGAAAAGTTTGGAAGCGCGACGACGGTCATCAAAACCGCGTCTTCACCGGTTTGTCGGCCACGGTCCGTCGCCAAGAAAAAGTCGCTGTTATCGGCGTGAACGGTGCCGGTAAATCAACACTCCTTAAAATCATCATCGGAGATACCGACGCCACCGAAGGGAAAGTCAAAACCGGCGAAGGGATCAAGATCGGCTACTTCGGTCAATTCACCCTCGAGCAACTCAAACCAGAAAACACCGTGTGGGACGAAGTGAAGAACTACGTGCCTGGGCTCAGTGATGGGGCCGTTCGCAGCTTGCTCGCCGCCTTCTTGTTCCGCGGCGACGACATCGAAAAACGTGTGAAGCATCTTTCCGGTGGTGAGAAGGCCCGCTTGATTCTCGCCGGTATTCTTGCCACTCCAAAGAACCTTCTCGTGCTGGATGAGCCGACCAACCACTTGGACATTCGTTCGCGCGAAATCCTGCTGGATGCCTTGAAGCGCTACGAAGGCACCGTCATGCTCGTGAGTCACGATCGTCACTTCTTAACGGAACTCACCAACCGCGTTTGGGAAGTGGACAAGGGTGTGATTCATCAGTTCCCTGGGACATACAAAGAATGGTTGGCGCGCTAATTCTCATCACGGCTGCCTGGGCGCAAGATTGCCATTACCAAAACTGGGACTGGAGCGTGCGCGAACGGCGGCCAGTGAACATTCAAAGAGTGACAACTGCGAAGAACAAGCTCACAGCAGAAGAGCGTGGCACCCATGAGGGCTGCACCGTCTGCGAAGAAGATCAAACAACTCTCACCGTCGCTGGTGTATCTTTTAAAATTTGCCGCCGCTACACCCACCGGGTCGAGCAAACACTCACCGAGTTGCATCGCCGCGGCTTCCCTCTTAAAGAACTCGAAGGCTACCGCGTAGGAAAGTCCAAGGGCCCCGTAAACGCGCAAGGCCTGCGCACACAATTCAGTCACCACTCTTACGGTATCGCACTCGACGTGAACGCATCACTCAATGGGTTGTACGAAAACTGCGTGAGCTTCTCACCGAAGTGCCGGCTGATTCGTGGCGGGGTTTATGATCCCAACGCCTCCGGCACGATTACACCGGCCATTGCCGAGCTCTTCAAAAGTCAGGGATTTAAATGGGGCGGAGAACTTCCTGGGCAGCAAAAAGACTTCATGCACTTCTCACCCACGGGCGACTGAGTTTCAAGAGTGGAACTACCGCCACTGCGATTAAACGGCGCACTATCGTACTAAAATTTTCACTTCTTCTGTGACCACATCGTCTTTCACCAAACGAATCACATGCCGCCCGCGCTCGAGGGGCCAATCGAGTGTGCCGGTGCTCGAAGGATCAAAGCGTTTCCCATCCACTTCCCACTGGATAGCTTTTTCTCGCCCACTCATGCGCAAAGAAAGACTCTGCCGCTCTAACGGCAAATCCGGATCCAGCGCAAAGATGGCGCCATCCAGCGGATAGGTAATCACCGATTTTCCAACGCTCGCGATCTTCGCCACGGTGACTTCCGGATTTTCACACACACGTGCAACCTGCGCCGAAAGGTCTTCATTGTGATCATGCGCCCAGGCCTGAAACTCCTCAGGATAATGAACCGCGACGACCTCGCGTGAACTCCCTTCCATCCCGCACTGCTGCGCGAGCACTGGCCGATGCCAGTCACATTCGTGCTCCACCGGTACCGAGAGGAATTTTTCGTCGACGACACGTGAACAATGAGGCCCCGGTGTCATCCCCGAGACTGCACAGATCGGTCGCACCACCACACTCTCCGGTGGGGTGAACATCTCCGGCACCCGGTGGGTGTGCGTAGCGAGCATGGTCGCGCGAACCAAAGGGCCTGCTCCGGTGATGCCACTCACCCGCTGCATGGGACGTTGATCATGATTTCCGACCCACGCTAGCGCCACGTGGTTCTTGGTCCACGCGATCGCCCAATTATCACGATAATCCGTCGAGGTTCCCGTTTTAGCCGCCATCTCAAAGGGCACATCAAACACGGTGCGCTCTCCGAAAGCTTCCATGCGCGCATGACGGTCTTTTAAAATATCTGTCACAAGCCACGCGCCCTCTTTAATCGGCGAACGGTGGGTTTTTGTTTCTTCGCTCATTAGCATGCGGGCACTCACCCAATCTTTTTGGCGAGGGAACGCGCTGAAAGACTGGAGCAGTGTCAGCGGCGTAATTTCCGCATTCCCGAGGGTGAGTCCTACTCCGTAGTAGTCGGCCTCACGTTTCAGCGGCACACCCAACGTCAGCAGGGCTTCATACAAACGATGAGGCCCCAGTTGATCAAGCAGCATCAGCGCTGGAAGATTCAACGAATTCGCTAAAGCTTCGCGAGCACGACGTGGCCCGGAGAATTTTTCATCGTAGTTGCGCGGCCGATAAACACCATTGCCACTGCGAAACGCCCCCGGTGTATCGGGCAAAATCGCAGCAGCGCTATGACCTTCATCAAAGGCCAGGGCGTAAGTGAACGCTTTCAACAATGAGCCCGGCTGCCGCGGCACTTGGAGTCCATCGATCCGCCCCGCGTCTTCGTTGAAATAATCGGCGCTGCCGACATAGGCCAGTAGATCACCGTTTGTTGTGTCCATCACAGCGACGGCCCCATGACGAACGCCGCGCCGGCGAAGGCGAGCGATTTCTTCTTCTACGGTGTCTTCGAGCTGACGCTGCAAGGCCAGATCGAGAGTCACCTGCACCATGGCCGGGGCCGGCCTAGGAATTAAACGTGCGAGGTACTCCAAATAATTCAAAGCAAAGGAGCGTGGCTTCTGCTTGAGCAGCTGTAATGGCTCGGACTGCGCGAGCTCATTCCCGTCATCGCCCTTGAGCTTCAACAGCGCATTTCTCGTCTTTAGCAAACGCTCAGTATTTTCCAAGCGCGCCAGACCCACTGGGGAGCGAATCAAAACAGCGAGTGTGGCTTCTTCCCCGGGTGAAAGTGTGGCGAGGTCTTTGCCAAAATAATACTCGGCCGCTGCGCCTACCCCTTCTACACCACCACTAAAGGGAATGTGATTGAGGTAAGCCTCAAAAATTTGCGTTTTACTCGCGCTCTGCTCAACTTTTACTGCGAGCGCCATCACCCACGGCTTCGTCCACCAGTAGCGCGGAATTCCTGCGCGCACACGCACCCATTGCTGGGTGATGGTACTCGCGCCGCCTTCTTGCGTAAGAAGTGCTTGCACTAAGCGGGGATAATCAATCCCACCGTGCTGATAGAACCGACGATCTTCTGCGAGTAAAACTAACTCGCGCAAGCGAAGTGGAATCTCCGCCAAAGGCCTGGGTTTTACTCCTGGCCGAAAATCGAGAAACCCAATGCGCTCGCCACGACGGTCACGAACTTCCGTGACCGCAAGACTCCCCTGCTGGGGCCGCACCGCAGTCCCCCAAAGAGAGAGCAAAAGTGACGTGAGCGGGATGAGTTCAATCAACCACACGTACTTTCACTCCTGCGGTATTCGCGCGCCATTCTTCATCATACATTTCTTCAACCACAGTCGGTGGCAAGAGGAACTCTCCTACTGTCGTGACTTGAGCAAGATACTCAAGGTCATAAGTTTTTGTTGCTCCTAAGCGATCGGCAAAAAACTGCACAGAGTCCTGGCGCATGTCCGTTGAACTGAAACCCATTGGAATTTCCCAATCCCACCAATCGTATTCTGGCTGAGCTGGTGCATCTTCACTGCCCGCCTCTACTTGTTGGGCCACAGAGGTCGTCGCCAATCGCGGATTCAGCGCGCGCCACCCGGCCGGGATGGGATCCGTGAGGCCCACTTTATAGCGCTCACCTGTTGCGACAACTTTTAGCATGACTTTCACTAAGTCACCTTTCTTCACCGTCCAAACCTTCCCCGTGAGAGGTGTCCAGGCATTGCCCTTTTTCAACAAAACCGTTTTCTGCAGAGTAAATCCATTGCCGGTGGCTTTTGCATCAAGTGTCGGCGTGCTCCAGAACACACGGGTGTGGAGATAAGCATTGCCGCCGCTTTTGAGTTCGGCTTTCGCTTTCGGTGCGGTTTTAAGATCCGCTTCTTGATACTCCACAAACGGACGCTGCAGTCGTTTGACGTCCAGAGTGCGTGAGTCGCTGCCCATGGTCCACGCCACTTCCGCCACTTTATCGGTGCTCTCAAAGAGACGGGCGTAGGTGCGGAAGGTCTGGAAGCAGAAGTAGTTTTCTTGCGTGTTCCCCCAGCGCGCGGTTCTCTTATCGGGAGCAAGACCCTGGATCATCTTGCTCGCCAGCGCTGAGTTCACTCCGTGGCGCAAGAGCGCGTCGACGACGACACATTGACCACGGCGTTCAGAGTAGAGCCAGTTCTTGGCACTATTCGGGATCTTCTCCGAGAACACCACACTGGTGTCACGGCTGAGAGATTTCTTGAGCAATTCTTCCGTGAGCGCTTTCGCTTCTTTGCTTTGCACTGGAAGGGCCTTCAGCAACAGCCCAAGACCAAAGAGATCCATCTTCGAGCGCTGTGGATACAGTCGTGAAGCGAGCTTGCTGCCTTCTGGATCGTTGAGATCAACTAAAATCGCGGCAATGAAAGCGTTCATCGACGGTTTGAAGTCCGTGAAGTGACCCATGTCACCGGCGTGATCTTTCATGGCGAGCAAACGCGCACGGAGTTTCTCTTCTACCGTTTTAGGAATGGTGAAGCCGGCCTTCTTGTAGACACCGAAGGCGTGTCCCGTGAAAACCGTTAAGTACGGATCCCCTGAGTAGTCTCCTGGGTAGTAGCCCATGCTCCCGTCGGCGCGCTGATAGTCCGGCGCCTTATTGATGTACTTTTGAATTGCAGCGCGCGGATCGCCTTCTTTGGCGTCGAATTTAAATTCCGCGAGCCATGGCTCCATTTCCTTGTACTCAGTTAAGAAGAGCGCACCGGTGGTTTGTTGTTCCCAGCAACCGTACGGATAATGAACCACATAACGGAAGGCCTCATCGAGACCATCCAACAGACTCTTCGTGAAATAAACTTTCAAACGAGTTGAGCCCGGCGTCGCTTCTTTCGGCATGGTGAAATCCAACGCCTGCGTTCCGCTGAGATACACGAGGCCGCCACTCACATGACGGGCCCCTTCATCAGGTTTTACGGGCAAAGAAATTTTCACACCGTCTTTGTAGGGCCCTGCCTTTACGCGCGCTTCAATGCCTAACTCTCCTGGTTTGTCCGTTGTGAAAGGGAAACTCAAAAGTTCGCGGATGCCCGGTGCGACGTCTTTTGTCTGACTCACGCTGGTCGGACTCACGCCCGTGAGTTGCGCACTCAGCTCCGCGGAGATTTTTTCTTCGGTAGCATTTTGCACACCGAAGGCGCCGTTGAAGGCATCACCGGCCCGCAAGAACGGCGGGAAGAACGGTGTGAGCATCACTGGCAAGATCGCCTTGAACGTTGTTTCACCCTCACCAAAGCGGTTCTTGTCATCGACGGCCACAGCAATCACACGCCACTGCGTGAGGTTGTCCGGTAGTTTGAATTTGAACTTCGCTTTGCCACCACTCACTTCCAACATCGGCTCCCAGTGGGCGACGGTTTTGAAGTTACTACGCATGTCTTCCGGCCCGCTATCACCACCACCGCCAGCAGCAGCACCCTTTTTACCAAAGGAGCGACGGCCAATCAGGCGCGTGAGGGTCTGGTAGTTCCACACACCCAGGCCCTTGATGTGGTAGAACGTATCGAGAACTTCAAAGAATGATTTGTAGCCTGGGACGAGTTGCAAGACGGCGTCGTCGACAACGGTCACTGCCAGCTCACCATCGACCGCCCGGCCCTTCCAGTCTTTCACATTCAAAGACACTTCCACTTCATCTCCGGGAGAGAAGCGTGCTGCCGTTTTGGCCTCTACCTTAAGTATCGTTGGCTGACGAGAAACTTGAATCTGAGCGTAACCCATCTTGAATGATGGACGACCGAGATCAACGCCACCTTCATACTTTTCCCCGCTGCGGCCCTTGAGCATCACCACAGAAACATAAACTCCCGGGACATAAGCGCTGTCTTCCAACGGAAGCTCGTAGGTCCAAAAGCCACCGGAGAATTTCACCACCTCGTGACGAATCACGCCGTAGCGTTCAACTGTCACCAAGGCCTCGCCTGATTTGTAAGGTGACTGCACGATGAAACGTGCTTTCTCGCCGAACTCATAGCTGGCTTTTTCAGGTTTAATATCGATGCGGTCGTGGTTATTCCGTGGGCCCCAGGCCCAGCTGTTAGGTCCAGACACCCAGAAACTCTCCGACCGCTCAGGACCCGTTTTCCCTTGATGGGCGGTGGTGATCTTTATGTAGTAGCTGCCCTCGCCTTTCGGCTTGAGTGGGCAACTCACCGGCGTGAGAGCTGAGACCACTTCACAGCTGGCGACTTTCTCTTCTTTCATCTCGCTGTCGTAATAGAAGACGTTGCCGCTACCCAAACGACGAACAGTGTTCCACGTTCTCCGCGTGAGTTCGTAGCGTGCTTTCACTCCCGCCAACGGTTCTCCGTTTGTCGCCAGGACAATCGTCTCGGCGCGGACATCCACACCATCATCGTAGAAATAATTATCAAGCTTAGTGCCCGGGAACCAGCCGCGATTAGAGACCGTCGTTTCTGTACGACCGCTCACCGTCATGCCGTCACCGTCAGTGACGGTGGCTTCGGCGATCAACGTGCCGAACTCCGGCAAATCCAACGTGGTGAAGCGTGACGTGAAGCGACCTTCTTTATCCGTGGTGAAATCATTTTTCCCGATTAGCATCGCGCCGACCGCAGCGTTTTGATCATAGAAATTAAAATTGCCGTAGGCCGAACTTGTCGGTGGCTCAAATGGACGACCGCGAGTCACCAGAGCGACTTCACCTTTGGTGTTTTGCACTCCACCACCCACATGAAACTCCACCGCACCGGCCACATCCAAGGGAGCACGACTTTTGTTGAGTTGATCCATGGTGACTTTCAACGTAGGAACGGTGAACACTTCGACGCTGAAGGGTTCCATGACAAAGCGACCGTTCACTTGCAGTTGGTACTTACCCGTCACCGCTTCCGGCTTGAGTGCGAAGTCCACCACGGCCGTGCCGTATTTATTAAAATCAACTTTTCCTTCGGCGATTTTTTCACCGCGGGGATCACTCAGTGCCCATGATATATCTTTATGCTCAGCAAGCTCTGGTCCCATAAGACCCGTCTTACGGACATAAATCTTCAGCGCGCCCTTCTCACCTGGGCGATAGAGCGGATTGCTAGGAATGGCATCGTACTGCCACAGCAAATCGTTCTCGTCGGCCATGTTCAAACCGTAGTCCCAGTTACTGATGCCCGATTGCGTGGTGTACGTCAGCGGGAGTGCGACCAGTTCATTTTTCAGTTGGGCGATGACCACACCGTTGGCGTCGATCTGCTTATCTTCCGGAATCAGCACGGTTCCCAGCCGCCCCGTCTTCCCGAGTTCAATGGCCTCTTTGCCACGGCTGATGTGCACCTCTGCGCCCTCTACTGGACGCCCCGTCGAGAGACGGAAGACCCACACGAGTCCCCCTTTCATGCCGCGCTTGATATGAATACCAAGATCACTGAACTGCAACACGGCCGCGCTCGAGCGCTCGAGTTTTGTTCCTGGGGCGATGCTTGCTGGATCAGACAAGGCCGGAACTTTGACTTCGGACTGCACCCACCAAATGCCCGGCGAGAATTCATCAATTTTCGAAAGATCGATCCCGCTCTTAAAACCTTCACTGCCTTCAAGTGCAAGCTGAAAGCTACGACCTTCGGGCATGTCTTCCCGCGGTTTACGGCGCTCATAAGCGTACATGTCTTTCTGAATCGCCTCGATGATGTCTTTCGGACGAGTCAGAGACACCGCCGACATTTCAACCAAAGGAACCGCGCGGTGATTGAGCTGGGTCAGATACGGTTTGGTGGCTTCGAAGTAGCTGCCTTCATCCGCCAGTTCGGCGTAGCTCTTATTGACGAGTTCTGCTGGCAAAAGTTTTACGATGAAGCCACTGGAAAGATGCGGCTTACGCTCATCACGAGCGATGACAGTAAATGATGCCGGGCCCTGCTGCGGAATCACCAAGGAGACGTTGCCCCACTGGTCTGTCGTCGGCGGCGGTCCGCCGGCCGAGATCATGAGTTTTTTGTCTTTCGGCTCGGTCAAATTTAAGTTCAGCGTCTCACCCAATACGCACTCAATGATGGGCATGGTGATACCTCGGGCTTGAGCGGCAGCAGTATCCCAGAATGAGCGTGAGCCGCAGCTCAGACCACGCAAGGCGAGGTAGTAGAGATCTTCCTGTGACGGCTTCGGCATTCCTGCACGAAGGAACCATTCACCATAAACGGTGGATTGTTTTCCGGCGGCGGTCTTCACACCTTCGGGAAAGGTAAACGTACAGACTTCATTCGCCGGAGCGACCACCGGCAAACTGAACTGGCCGGTCTTATTCATGTCCCCTTGGAAAGTCTGCGCTGGTTTGTTGCCACAACGAACAGCGACCTTGAGGCCTTGGGGTGAGACCGGTTGCGAGAAGGTAAACTGCAAACGGAATTTTCCATCCTGCAAACTTTCACGATAGTCAGCGAGATGAATTCCCATGGTACGGAAGGTCCCACGGAATTTTCCGCTCACCACGGTATAAGTCGTATCAGCAGTCAGAGGCTGCGCGATTTTACAGTGCGCGATTCGACGAGTGTCCCACGCACAATCTTTGAGTTTGTTATTTTCTAAACTGAGAAGGCCTGCTTTAACAGCACCGCCGACTTCTTCGGCGCTCACCACATCTTGCGCATAAAGCACTTTGACGTGTTGGGTACTCAACGGAACTTGCCCTTTAGGCCAGAGATCGACCACCTCTTGGGCATGGACAGAGAAAGCTAAAAAAAGCGTGAAAATAAAGATCGGCATGAATCCTCCAAGGAAGGAGAATTCTAGCTATTTACTAAGGGGCCGCCACCAAAGAGTTGATGTAGCCGCGGAGCAGCTCAAGTTCTTTTGTAGTGAGGGGTGGACCCTCTTCTGGCATCTCGCCGGATCGCACTGATTGGAAAATTTCACTGCCGTCAGGATTGCCAGGGATGATGTATTTTTTAATACCAGCTTCACTCTTGGCCCAACGATGGCATTCGGTGCATTTAGTCAGGATTTCAGTTTGAATGGTGCTGAAACTCACGGCTTCAGTCTCGACCGGTGAAGTCCGTGGTTTCCCATCAATCGAATACACCAGCGCACCCTTATCAGGGACGCAGGAAACGAACGAAAGGAGGAAACTCAACAGAAGTACCTTCATACATAGAGTGTATTGCGTTTAAATAAGGCCCTGGAAATCAAAAAGTCTTTCGCTATGAAATAACTACTTGAACCTAGGCCAGACAGCTCACCGGATGTTACTTCACCCCCATGAAATGGATGATTATTTGCCTTTTGAGCCTCCCTGCCCTTGCCCTCGACGCTCGCTTCGAGGGAACGGTGGACCTTTCTAACTGCTCGGGCTTTGTTTTCGCCACCGCCGAGATGACCCCAGACCGGCCGGCCTTGATGATGACCAACGGCCACTGCCTCACCACACTTCTGGGCGGCATCGTCTTGTCTCCCGGCGAAGCGCGCGCTGATCGCCCGGGAAGTCGCGCTGTGAGCATCGTCAATGATCAGGGCGTGAAGCTTAAATTCAAAACCTCACGTTTAGTGTATGCCACCATGACCGGCACTGACATGGCGGTGTATGAGTTGCCAGTAAGTTATCAAGTCCTCGCCCAGCGGGGCGTACGACCATTCATTCTTGGCAGCGCACCGCTTGTGAATGAGTCCGTAGAAGTCTTCTCCGCCCACAAGAATTCGGCCCATGCTTGTACTGTGGCCGCGATCACGAATACTCGCGAAGGCGGCTTCCCTTTCACTGATTCGCTTCGTCTTTCTCCGGAGTGTCGCCAAGGCAACGGGACCTCAGGTTCGCCGGTGATTCGTGCTGGAACCCGTGAGGTGATCGCCATCGCCAATAGCTATAATAAAAACGGCCGTGCCTGCGGCAACAACAACCCTTGCGAAGTGAACGGTGAAGAGGTTTCGGTGCAGTTCACTGCGCGCTACGCTCAACAGATTGCGGGTCTAACTGCTTGTCTGAATAATTTTGCAGCAGATGAGTGTTTGCTCACAAAACCTTAGAACCAGAGCCGAAACGACTCATCCTTAAACAAATACGGTAAACCATCGCGCCAATAGACCTCACCTTCCCGCGTGACCGCACCGAGAGTCGGGGTCGTGACGATGGCATCGTAGGCCCTGCTGGAGACAAATTTTGGAGTGAGCGTCACGGGAGTTTTTCCCGTAGAGAATTCCAGCACACATTCGCGGTAGGCCCCGACCTGGGGCCAGCGACCAAAGAAAGCCACATCTGCCTTCACAGTGGCACGTTCGACGATGTCCGACATGCGAGGGGCAAAATCTCTCCTGTAAGCATGGCGTGTCCGCAGAAGTTTGAGTGTTCCCCACACACCGTAGCTCGTAGGGATCAACAACAAGACATCGAAGCCACCAAAGAATAATTTAAAGAAGAGGGGTTCCTCGGCCGTGAGAATGAATCCGCCGCCAACCATGAGACAGAGCCAGCCGCTCAACAGCAAAAGAAACATGGCACCGAAGCCGAGAGTTCCAAGCCAGAGTTCAAGACAGAACTCTTTCTTCACGCACGAAACTTTATAAGAAAATCTTTGAGCGCCGCTTGGTAGTCACCTTGGTCGCACACCACCGTGCGAGCATAAGCTTTTGAGGGTTCCACAAACTGATCGTGCATGGGTTTTACCTGACGCAAGAACTGAGCGCGCACACCTTCAGGAGTCCGGCCTCGCTCTTCCACATCCCGTTTCAAACGACGCTCATAGCGTAATTCTTCCGGCGTATCGAAGAAGACCATGTCATCAAACAGCTCGCGCACGTACGGCGGATGAAAAATCAAGATGCCATCCACGATGATGATGCGACGGGGGGCCACATGCAGCGTATCGGGACGACGGGAGTGCGTGGCAAAATCATAGATCGGAACTGCAGCGGCATGGCCGGCCTTGAGCTCTCTCAAGCGTTCCGCGAGCAATGGAAAATCTAAGCTGTCGGGATGATCAAAATTAACGGATCCGCCGTCGTGATCAAACTTCGCCGATTGATCGATGTAGAAATTATCTTGGTACACGATCGTACTCAGCTCATCACCGAGAGCCTTACAAAGCGCATCTGCGAAGAAGGTCTTTCCAGACCCCGATCCACCCGCCACACCAAGGATGAAAACTTTAGATGATTTCATTTCGTTTGATACAAACGGTCACCCGCATCTCCAAGACCTGGCACGAGATAACCCAACTCATTCATGTCTTTTTCAACATTAAGCGTAGTGATCATGACGTCCGGATGAAAATGCGCCAAACGCTCAAGAGCATGCTGACTCACGAGCACCGAGAGCACTTGAATCTTGCCGACGTTGTAGCTCTTTAGGCGATCGATGGCGGCCACCATGGTATCGGCCGTGGCAATCAAAGGATCACACAGCAAGATCTGGCGGCCCTTCACGTCGGCCGGCATCTTGAAGTAGTACTCGACTGTCTGATGAATGAACTTATCGCGGTAGATGCCGATGAAACCGGCACTCGCCACCGGGATCATGCTCAACACAGCGTCAAGCAAACCATTCCCGGCGCGCATCACGGAGACGGCCACTGGTGGATTCTTGAGACGCTCGACCTGCGCTTTCGCGATGGGAGTCTCAATCCCTACCGTCTCCATCTCTTTCCAGTCACGCATGGCCTCGTAGGCCAAGATACGCCCGATCTCTTTCATGAGTTCGCGGAACTCAGCTGAGTGCGTATTTTTGTCACGCAAGTAGCCAAGCTTATGGCGCAAGAGTGGGTGGTCGATCACATTGACGTTTTTCATAGAATCCTCGTTTAAAAAACAGTTCCGTCACTTTGAATATTCAAGGGAGGTCCGCCACCTTCGCGCTTCTCAGCGGCGATCCGACGACCGGCCCACCACGTTCCACCCTCCAAAACTTTGGCGAGGGGAAACTCGGCGGGCGACTTCCCGAGCGTTTTTTGAATTTGCGCACCGATCACATCCAAGAAGTAAACCGTGAGCGCACGCCATTCGATGATGAGGTCGGAGTCGGGGGCCCAGGTCTTGGCGGCATCATTGCCGTTACGGAAACTGATCAACCCGCTATCCAAGAGCAACCCACCGTTGCGGTACTCCGCCAGCCCCGTAAGCTCCTCGGCGCCGGTGACCTTGATCCCTGCTTCTTCAATCGGCTCAACCAATGAATAGGTCATCCACTGTGAAAGTTTATGGAAAGCAATTTGTCCGTATTGGGAGTGGTTCCACAGGTCCCCGAGATTCGTGCCTTCAAAACTCTGGCGACCTGGCCAGATCGGGCCAAGGCCGTCGAGCACCGCGCGCAAAAGTCCCGTTGCCGGAATTGTTTTGCCGTACTTGCCGACCAAATAATCAATGATGTTGCCGGGACGGCCATCCTTGAAAATCGTTTTATTATTTTCAATCGCAGCACCGAGATTATTAAGCAAACGCACGCGGCCTTCGACACCCACCAGAGGATTAGTGCCAGAAACCTGAAAGCCTTTCTCAATGTCGTGGGCCATCAGATTTTTCAGACCATCGACGTCACTCTTCAAACTCTTACGATCGCCGCTAAACGCGCCTTGCATGAACATGTGGAAGCTTGCGACCCCCAGCCCTTCTGAGCGGTTGTAGTCACGGTGAGTTTCGATCTCGTGGAACTTCCACACGGCACCGGCCCCAGCATCAAGTAACACCGACGGGATAACGAGATCGAGCTTGATCCGCGCTTTCTCCATCGGGTCGAGCTCTTTGAGCTTGGCTTCGAGCCAGCGTGAACGATCTTCACCACCGGGACGAAAGTGCCCCCAGCGCGAATGAAATGGGATCTTCAGGTCAGGATAATTTTGACGAATGGTCTGCAGGACATAATCTACCGTGAAATCCAAGCGCTCGGGATGAACGCGGAAATGCGTTTTCCCAGCGACAGCTTCGTCGTGAATTTTCTTAGCTCCGTCGCGAATGATTTGCGGAGAGAGCAGATAGTCGAGCTTACTCAATGTCTCTTCCTTTGACCTTGGCCAACTCATCGCCCTTCTTTACTTCATCTTTCGTGAAGTAACCCGCTGCTTTCTTCGCTTCCATTTCCACTTGAGCATCTTTCGGAATCAAAGAATCAGGAATCGAGATGCGGTTCACCACTTGAATGCCACTCGCGGTGATCGCGTCGTGTTTCATGTTGCTCATGGAGTGAAGGTTGTGGATCTTCTTGATGCCGAAGAAGTGCAAGATGTCCGGCATGAACTCTTGGAAACGGGCATCTTCCACTCCAGCGACACATTCCGTGCGCTTGAAGTACGTGGCCGCTGAGTCACCGCCGACCTGGCGCTTACGCGCGTTGTACACGAGGAATTTTGTCACTTCGCCTAAGGCACGACCTTCCTTACGGTAGTACGCGATGATGCCCACGCCACCCTTCTGCGCTGTTTGGGCAGCATGCTCAATTCCATACATCAGGTACGGACGGCAGGTGCAGATGTCCGAACCAAACACATCCGAACCGTTACACTCATCGTGCACGCGGCAGGTGAGCTCTACTTCAGGGCGTGCCAAGTCTTGTGCATTACCGAAGATGTAAACTGTCGTAGAACCTATAGGTGGAAGCCAGACTTTCAAATCCGGACGGGTGATCAACTCAGGATACATGCCACCAGACTCTGTGAACAAAATGCGACGAAGAGAGCCTTCATCAATGTTCAAACGCTTGGCCATTCCCGGCAAGAACCACACCGGCTCAATCGCCACTTTCGTGACTTTGATATCCATGTTGTCCAAGACAACTTTCCCGTCAGGCTTCATGCGGCCCGCACGGATAGCTTCGTGAATTTCTGGGATCTGCAAGTGAGCTTGCGTGACAGCAATCGAAGGACGAATGTCGTAGCCCTTCTCAAAGAGTTCCTGGAAATTATTTTGTGGATCGAGCCCCCAAGGGTCGATCGACACCATCTTCGTTTCATCAAACCATGAATCGTAAGGACCGATCTTCACGGGGCTAAATGTGTTGTTCAAGTCCGGACGATGGTTCGGCGCGTACTGCCCGCTCGCAATGGAGAGCGCGCGGAAGACCGCATACGAGCCTGAGTGAGATCCGATGGCGTTACGCGCGCGCGGATTGGTCTGAGATGCGACCACCGCCCCACGTTTCATGGGGTCTTTGGCGCCCCAAGTGAGTGGCAAACTTTCTGGGTATTTCAACCCTTGGTGAGTCGCGAGCACAATGTGTTCAGCACGTTTATCTTGAGTCTTGTCCATAAATCCTCTTAAGACATCCAGTTGGAGTCGTTTTGTTTTTCCCATTTGCTAGTGATCTTCTTCACGTCACTCCAGAAATCTAGCGAGTGTGCGCCGGTGATATCACCATGACCGAATTTAGATGCATTGATGCCGCCGAAAGAGAACGGCTCACGAGGAACCGGCACACCGACGTTAACTCCTACCATGCCAGCGCGGGCCTCGCGGGTCACGCGCTCAGCGAGTGCACCGTTTGAGGTGAACACGCTACAAGCGTTGCCGTATTCACTGGTGGCTTGAATCGCAAGAGCTTCGGTGAGGTCTTTGACATGAACGATGGAAATGATCGGGCCGAAGAGTTCGATCTTCGCGGCTTCACTGCCCGGCTGAACTTGGTCAAGCACTGTAGGTGCTAGCCAGTTGCCGCCTTCGAAGCCAACCGGAGCTTTCGCCTTACGACCATCGACGAGAATACGTGCGCCTGCGGCTTCCGCGCGAGCGATCGCACCGTGCAAGAACTCCACTTGAGCTTTGCTAATGATCGCGCCCATGTCTTTGCCCAACTGAAGGCTCGAGGCCCGCTCGACGATCTTCTGAATGTGTGGTGACACATCGCCCACTGCCAATAAGACAGAGGCGGCCATGCAGCGCTGACCGGCGCAACCGGTGAATGAGTCCGAGATCCCCACGCCCGAAAGTTCCGCGTTTGCATCCGGCAAAAGGATGATGTGGTTCTTGGCACCCCCGAGGCAGAGAGCGCGTTTCCCGAGCGCCGTCGCCCGAGTGTAAACAAGCTTGGCGATTTTTGTCGATCCGACGAAGCCAACAGCTTTGACCAAGGGATGATCGATGATGCCATTCACGGTCGCTTCGCCGCCATGGAGCACGGTCAGCAACCCGTCCGGCAGGCCCGCTTCTTTCAACGCATCGGCAATCTTCAACGCCGTGAGCGGTGTCTTATCCGAAGGCTTCCAGACATACGCATTACCGAGAGCAAGTGAGATAGGAATGGTCCACATCGGCACCATCGCCGGAAAATTGAACGGCGTAATATTTGCGACTACACCTAAAGCTTCGCGACGGTATTCACACATCACCCCGCGAGAAACTTCCACTTTACCGCCGAGGTCGGCGTTTTGCAGTGAGAGTGCGTACTCAAGAACTTCGATACCTTTCATGAGGCCCGCTTTACCTTCATCGAAGGTTTTGCCGGACTCAGAAGATTTCACATGCGCGATCATGTCGATGTCGCGCAGAAGGATGTTGCGGAAATTGAAGAGCACTTTCGCGCGCTCTTTCATCGGTGTGCGGCCCCAGTCTTTTTGGGCGGCATCGGCCGACTTGATCGCCTCATCAATTTGCTTTGCGCTGGGAACACTCACCGAACCGATCGACTGGCCGGTGTACGGTGAATTCACCGCAACGGTACCATCGGTCCCTGGCGTCCAACGCCCAGAAATGAAATTGTGCCCCTGAATCGACTCAGGAATTTTCGTCTGCATAGTGATCCTTCAAGTTCGTAAAATGAGGAAAGAAAACGCTAGCACTT